>JARHVA010004670.1:860000-1067500 GCA_037957365.1 Torreya grandis
TTTTCCCTTGTTGGAAGTAAAAATAGTAAGTGAAAAAGTACCATATTTAATATTTTTCTAATTTTTTAGAGGATTTTCATACGCAATGTTAATTTGGATTATGTCATATTCATTTATTTCCCCTAATCACAATGATTAAGGCAAGAGTCAATGTAATGAATATGCCTTAGAGATGAAATGCAAAATATATTTCCATTAATAGAACATTTAATTACTGGAAAAATATTACTATGTGGAAGATATATTTGTATTATTTTTAACACAATAATCAAGATGACAAAAAGATATCTGAGTTTTAATATATATCATCTTATAGTGTATTAAATTTAAATTTAAAATTTGTACTATATAAAAAATAATTAACTGAGTATAAATAGGATGAATTTTTAATATAAAAATTATAAAAAAAATCATATGAACTCATTTTATATTTATTTTCGAGCTCTGACTACCAAGATTCCACTTAGACAATAATTTACTCCGACTTGGTTTGATAAATTAGAGACTACATTGTAGGAAGATGAGGTGGTAGTAGTGGCATGTCTTAAAATCTTATCTTTTAGATTAGTTTATGTATTTTCCATAGGGATTCTTCCTATAGTGAAGTTATCTAAACCATGAAATAATTTCATTATTCATTACAAGAAATATCTATCATAGGGGTTTTTTATATGCCAAGGGCATTTGATAAAAATATTAATTTTATATTTATATTTTTTTAGAATAAAATTTAATTTTTGTGAATATTTATGAAATTAATAATATTAAATTTTAATTTTTTTGTAGGGTGATATGCACATTAGGTAGTTTAGATGTGGTCAACTCATTTTGAATATATAGGTAATACCCATGAGTGACATAGAGAGGATGATAGTAAAGTAGGCTATATTAGGCCATGTGGGTCATCTAGATTTTGTGTCATATGATATAGACATGATCAACACCCTTGTAGAGAGTTGAGATGTACATTATTGTAATATTTTATCTCTCTATGTGGGGTATGATTCTGACATAGGAAATTTTTAAGATTTTCAATGGTAGGTACCCAAGCTACTATATAGGTTGCAAGAAATACAAGGCTCCAAAGTGAATTCACATCAGTATGTGACTGGTCAAGCTTGAGGAGCAAATTATAATATAAGTGATTTTATTATCTTGTTTTCAAATATTTTGTTTTCATATGTTTTATAGTTGTATAAGTATTTGTGTGTATTATTGGAATATTTCATATATGTGGATGGATGTGGGTGTCCATGTTACACTAGATGCATTCTATTATTTAGTATAAGGAGAATCAAAATACCATCTATTCTTAGGGGAGCACTATGTTGGCCCATTTTTACAAATATTTGTATAATTTTAATAGAGGAGATTATAGTAAAGGCTTGGGATTAGTCATTTTATTACATTATTAAGTAGATGACCATATTTAATTGGTTTCACCCATAGGAATGCGTCGTGCATAAAGGGCACACCCACAAATATACATACAAATATGGGTGAAAATTTCTCACATTACATGGAGGATTAAAATAGAGTGTCATGTGATTATTAATTATTTGACACTATATTATAAGATTTAAAATACATGCCAATCTTTGTAGGGTGGCCTAAGAATGGTGTGTAGTTTTTAAGATAATAATCAATTGTTAGTTTCATGACCAGTGGATAGAAGTATATGATATATTTTATTATGAGCATGTTACTTCTAATTTTAATGTTAGAAATAACATGATGTTAGCCCCAAGGGATTGGACACAAATGGATATATTGCATAAACATCTCAGTGAGTGGATCAATTTATTTATTTACTTGATGTGGATGATTTTGGGTGTACTATAGAGTATACATAGTGGTGGCTATAGATTTGTTGGGATATATTAATTAATCTTATAGAGGAGGAAATCAAGGGTGACACAAGGATCATGATGACAATGATATGGATGGAGATGGTGGCAATAGAAGACTAACCATTCAATTTAATGCCCTCTTGAAAATAGGTACATAAGTATATGAATTTAAATAATTCTAGTATATTATCATAATTAATCTATCACTAATGGTTTATAATTCATACATGTTATTATAGTGGATGATTATTATAATATGATTATTGACACTAAAAGGTGAGTGTTGACAAGGCATGTGCCTAATGATGCAATAATTAGAGGTCTCTAAGTCTCTTAGATTTAACTAATAACATTGAGGGCACTCATTCCACACTCTTTTATCATTTTATATTAGCTAATGCCACATATTTCATAGATGCATCTGAGTGTGATGAGTTGAGACTCCAATTGGTAAGGTAGCATATGCCTCTTAATATTATTGATCTTTAATTAGGACATAGTATGCTTATAAATTATGTGTGATTGTATAAATATTCTACAACTCTCTAGGAAAAATTGGACATAAATGATGATTGAGAGAGATGGAGTCGGTTGAGATAGAGATCAAGACATAAGTATGGTATGGAAATTTCATCTAGAGGACCCATGTTTAGAGATGTAGTGGAGGATGTTGATGTAGAGTGTTAGGATGACCATGGCCCTATCATTGAATTTTTTTAATGCAGTGAGATACTTTTATTGGGTAAGTGCACAAAGTTGGGGGACAAAAACTAGCCTACCCATGGACATGTTTTTTCTAAATTTTCATATATTTGAACTTATGTAGATAATTTGAGATATCTACACTCTAAATTTGAAGATGGTGTACAAACATGAAATGTAGCATTTCGAGTCTAATTTCAAAAACACTAATTTTTTTTTAAATGGTTAAGTATAAGTAGGTCAAACATTTAAAATATGAAGAGGAAATCCTATTTTTATTAGAAAACATAGTAGATACAAGGTCGTGATGTGCACCATTTTTTAAGTAATGTTTAATATTATTTGAAACCCTTTGGGGAAATTTAGATAAAATTGTCTAGCATGTCACCTATATTTTTTTGTATTTTTTCAATGAATACTTTTTTATGAAATATGAAAGTAAATAGATCCTATAAATTGACAAAGAAATGGATAGCCATCCATGTGACATGTCTAACTACCTCAAAAAAAATTGATTTTTTTTTTTGAATGTGTTTATAATTAGGCCTACTACATCACCATATAATTTATTTTTCACTTGGATCAATGAAAGACAAATAACATGAACATGTATAATCATGTATGTTTGTGCCATGTAGGGTCCTGAAAAAGGAATAATTAGAAATAAATATAGTTTGAAACATTAAATTAGTCCAAAAATGATAAAAATCATATTTTTGGAAAGAGGAGAGTGTGTTCATCGTGATGGTATCAAGTTTTTGACTTTTCATGTTGAAATTCTTAGTGTATTTGACAATCAAAGTTGAAATTTATTATTTATTTTCATTTTTCCAAAATTTGGCTATACATTGATAGTCCAAGCCTTTGGATTATGAATCTAATCCATTCCCAAGCAAAAAGGCATGGGAATTAAATTCAAATTCAAATACCATGATCATCTTAATAATGTAATTAATAACGTAATCATGTTATTATATATGTTATTAATGTGGTCTTAGTATTTAATAATGTGATCATGTTAATAACATGATCATGTTGCATATTTTGAAAATCCTAAAGCCTGAATAGGAGCGATTAAGCCTAGTAGTCTTAAGATCAAATATTGGTTCCAAATTAAGATTATTGTTTGGGACCAATGTTATTATCAATAATTGATAACATTGAATGATAATTGGAGATGTATTAACCTATGAATCAATTATTGTTTTGATCCCAATATGGTGTGCAATCAGGCCAATAGATCCAAAATTGACATTAGATGGTCATATTTCCTTGCATGGAGCTTGGTTGGCCCTAATTAGATATCAAACTAAACTAAATACTTGGTTTTTTATAATATGGTGTGAAATTAGAGACCCAATTGATATCATATGGACATAATTCCTTTCTCAAAACTCATTTAACCCTGATTATATATTATATTGAAGTAAATATTTAATTATTTTAATATGGTGTGATATCAAAGCCCTAATTGACATTATATTAAAGTAATTCCTTAAACATGGAATAATTACTCTTAATTATAGATTATACTAAAAAAACTACTCGATTGGTTAAATATGATGTGCAATTAGGGAAAAATATTTATAATAGACATTAGATCAACACACGGGGTGAAAAATGCCTCAATTAATATTATTAGTGGAAGTAGTTAATAACATAAGACTTGGTTGTCCTCAATTATGTATAATATTGAAAAAAATATCAATTGATTTAACATGGTGTAATTAGAACCCAAAATAACATTAAATGGATGTAATTCCTTGCTTGGGGATTTATTGGCCCCAATTACATATCATATTAAACCTAAATACTCAATTGGTTTAATGTGGTGTGCAATCTAGGGTAATGAAACCCAACTAGAACATTATATGGGTAAAATTAATTTCATGGGGTTCAGTTGGCCCCAATAATGTATAAGATAAAACCAAATACATGATTAGTAGGATATAGTTTACAATTAGGGCCAACAAAGTTGTAATTGACACTATATGTATTAAGTTACTTGCATGAGCCTTGGTTGGCATAATTGCATATTTAACTAAACTAAATACTTGGTTTATTAAATTTTGTGAACAAAAATGATAGAATGAAGACTGCCTTCACCAAAAAATAGGGAATGTTTTCTTACAAATGAATGCCATTTGGACTGATCAACATAGAAATAACTTTTTAGTGAGTAATGGACCATGCATTCCATGGACTGATAGGTAAATAAATTATTATTTACATGGATGATCTAAAATTTTCCCTAAAAATAGGGGAGATCACATGATGCATTTAGAACAAGTGTTAGAGAAGTGAAAAAGTATGGCATTTCCTTAAACCCCAAGAAAAGTATATTCTATGTGACTAAAGGTAAACTCTCAGGACATGTAATCACTTAATAAGGTATGATCATTAACCTTGATAGTATTAATTTAATTTAAAATGTAGAAGTTCCAAATAGAAAGAAATATTTTAAAAAAAATCTTTGGAAAAATCAATTTTGTAAAAAAGTATATTTGTAGTTTTACATAAATAGGGAGACCATTCAATGCCATGCTAAAGAAAGATACAAAAATAGAATGGACTAATAAATAAATGAAGGTATTTCAAGATATTAAGGATGCTATTTTTTGATATCATGTCCTTATAAGTCTTGATTTTAGTAAATATTTCTACCTATACTCTTTTTCTTCTAATCATACTATTGTTTTTATCTTAACACAAAAAAAATACAACAAAGAGAACCCATAACATTTATGAGTACTAACCTAAATAATTTCAAGCTAAACTATCCTATCTTGGACAAGAAATCTTATGCACTAGTAAAGGCTATAAATAAATTTAGACACTACATCATAAGAAACAAGACATAAGCCATAGCGTATGACCCAACTGTTAAGTTGATGCTAGGACAAAACAAACTTTGGGAAAAAGAGGGAAGTGGATGAGAAAACTTCAATAATATGACTTAGAAATAAAATTTTCTAAGTTAGTAAGAGGTCAAGGTATTATCCAACTCATTGTAAACACTTATCCTCATATTGATGTTTTGTAGGTTAGAGTAGGTCAAGTACCTAATGGAAATTGTATAAAGACATTGTTCATTACCTACTACATGGAGTGTGTCCTTCACACCTCAAAAGAGAGAATAAAAGAGCCCTTAAGCTGAGATCATCTCAATTCATAATCAAAAGAGGATTCCTCTAAAGAAATAACTATGAAGGAATCTACCTAAAATATGTTTCCAAAATTGAAGCCATGAAAATCATGGATAATTTTGATGATAAATTGGAAAGTGATCACCCATTAGGATATACCACAACACATAAAACATTGATGACTAGCTATTATTGGCTAAGAATTTTTAAGTATGCACATGCTCATGTGCAAACATGCCACCAATGTGAAGTGTTCAATTGAAGAGAGATAAAGGCAACCATGTCTTTGCAACTAGTAATCAAGGAAAAGCCATTTTCACAATGGGGCATCAACTTCATGGGAGTTATCCATCCCAAATCCTTAGTGAGACACAAATTCTTACTCATTGCCATAAAATATTGTACAAGGTGGACTGAATTAGTGGCCACCAAGAACATCAAAATGATTGATGTCATCAAGTTCCTTGAATAAAATGTCATTACTCAAATCAAAAAACCCCTATCTCTAGTATGTGACAATGGACCAACCTTTTCCTTAGTTGAGTGCATTGAATAGACATATGATAGTCATATAGTTATCAAGTTTACTTCAAATTCCTACCCTCAAGGTAATGGAGTTATATAATATACCAACAAGAAATTGATGAATGTTATCAATAAATCTACAAAAAAGAAACCAAAATAATGGTAGTACCTACTAAAATATGGTTTAGGGGTAAACAAAACTAGATATAAGAAGATGCTTAAGGTCTCTCCATTTTTACTAGTTTATGTCCAAAAACCTATATTTATCATCACATTGAATTTTCCCACCTATGAATTCATGGTTGAGTACATGGAAAATGATGAAAGAGTACAGTCTAGGAAACTAAACATCATTCAAATAGAGGATGCTAGGGATAAAGCATTGTAAAACTTTAGTAAGCATCAGGAAGTTGTGGAAAGATGGTTTGATAAGTGCTTGAACCAAAGTCAAAGCATTCCAAATATCAAATTTAATCCTACTATGGGACAAAACCCACGAGAAAAAAGGACAACATGATAAGTTCACTCCTCTCTATAGTGGACCCTATCAAGTAGTATAGATACTAGGAGAAAATGCATTTTGACTCAAGGACCTATAAGCAGATGACCTAGCCTTCCCAATGAATGGGAAATACATGAAACATTACTTCCATGTTACTTTATCCCAAATTACACAAAGAGAATAATCTCATTTAGAGTTAGAGTAGGTAGAGAGTAGCGTATCTTCCTTAATTTCTTTATTTTTCTTGTTATTTTATTTTTTACTTTCATATTTCATCTTTCTCATTTTTTTATTTTTTTATTTTTTAATTTTTTTTTGTGATATATCTTAGTAACAAGTCATTTACACAAGAATTCATTGCACAATTTGTATCAATCTAGTCCTAAAATGGGAAGAAGGGATTTCTAGTCTTAAACATTAGTGGTCTAAAGTTTGGAAGCCTCTAACAATTTTCTAATTTAGAAATGTTGGGTAGGGTTAATTAGAAATTATATTTCACATGAAAATTGTAAGTTATTTCAAAGTCATAATATAGCTCAGATAACTAAAAAATTTCTTGAATAAAAGTTTGAGTCTATGTGGACCATCATATTGTCACTCAAAATTCACTAAATGAATTTTGTAGGCAGGACTTGATATCTGAGAGTGAATAACATTTAGACTATGTATTGACACAATCCTCACACCTAGCTAATTTTGGTTCCCAACCATTCTAGTTTATGAATGTAGGTATTTTATATATATATATATATATGAAAGAATGAGCAGGAAATACATCGGATCCACAAGATCAATCCAGGAGAAAGAAACCACAACAAATAACTTGAAAATAATATCAGAGAATAAAATAAATTTCTCACACCTAAAAAATAGGTGATAATCCTATAAATTCTCTATATTCTCTCATTAATCTCTCATTATTTTCTCATATATTGTAAATTATTTATAATACAAATAATTTGTTTTATGACAACAAATTATTTGTTGTGATTACAAAATAGAGAAAGCAAACTATTTGTTTTCACATACTACAAACAAATATATTGTTGAGAGATTCTCAACAATAAAAAAATTAACCTAGGTAAATAAAATTAAACCTAGGTAATAAATAACTTACCCTATTAACCTTAGGTAAGCTTAAATATTCATTATTCTAACACCCTCCCTTAATCGAAACATAGGGAGAATGACAAACAAATATGGGTCCCGACTACTAGGCCTGATAAGGTGCCCATGTACAAACCAATCAAAATATATGAAAAAATAAAGGAAGGACTTCATGGGAAATCCCCCCAAGGACAACTTCCTTCACCCCAAGAATCACTCGCAACTAAAGATAATGAGGAGAAGCCAAAGGTTTAGTGAAGATGTTTGTAATCTACTCAACTATAGGCACAAACTCCAAAGAAATTACTTCATCCTGAATAAGATGTCGAATGAAGTGCATGTGAATCTCAATGTGTTTTGTCTACTGATGCTCAATAAGATTGCGTGAAATAGAAATCACACTTTGGTTGTCACACCAAAGAGTAGTAGGACCATGCTATGTGAAGCCAAACTCTCCAAGCAACTATCGAAGCCAAAGTATCTCCTGACTAGCTTTGACAGCACCTCGATACTCAGACTCATTAGAGGACAATGCAATAGCAATCTACTTTTTGCATGCCCAAGTAACTAGACCTAAAACAAGTGTGAAAGCAAATCCATAAGTGGACTTGTGAGTGTCAACATAACCATCCCAATTAGAGTCAATGTATCCAACAAGCTGTGTAGAACTCTATGGTGTGTAATGTATACCAAAGTGAGTGGTGCCCCAAATTTAGCATAAAATATGCTTGGCTACTTGCCAATGACTCTCATGAGGCTCATGTGAGAATAGAGAGACAAGGTTCACAATAAATGTGATGTTAGGATGGGTATGAGTCAAGTACAATAGACTACCTACAAGTTTCTTATACAAAGTTGGATCAACAAGAGGAGTCATACAAGTGGTAGATTACACAATACCTGACTGATATGGAGTGGGGGCAGGCTTACAATTAGCCATGCCAAATCGATGAAGAATATCTATCACATACTTCTGTTGTCCAATAGAGATGCCCTCAAAAGACTGAAAAACTTGAAGACCAAGAAAATAATGTAGAAGTCCCAAATCCGTCATATCAAACCTATTAGCCAACTTGTCCTTGATTTCATGTATCAAGGAATCTAAATTGCCAGTGAGGATGAGATCATCAACATATAAAACCAATATGACAAGCTCTTCACCTTACTTTAGGATGTATACATTGTGATTTGACTCACAATGAATAAAACCAAAACTCAAAAGAAAACTATCCATCTTCTCATACCAAGCTTTAGGAGCTTGTTTGAGGCCATAAAGAGAATGACAGAGTCTACAAACCAATGATGAGTCCTGCACAAATCTTGGAGGCTGATCCATATAGATCTCCCCATGGAGATCACCATGTAAGAAAGCACTTTTCACATCCATCTAAAAAATTAACCAAGAATGTGAAGTAGAAAGAGAGAGTACAAGCCGAATATAATCCATCTTAACTACAAGGGAAAAGGTCTCAAAGTAATCAACCCATTCAACTTTTGAAAAACCCTTAGCTACTAATCTAGCTTTTTACTTATCTACTGATCAATCTACAACATATTTGGTCTTATAGACCCATTTACATTTTACAAGTTTTCTTCCCTTAAGAAGAGGGATAAGATCCCAAGTATCATTCTTTATCAATGAAGAATACTCATCATACATAGCAACATCCCACTCGGGTATACCTATGGCCTTAGAAAACAACACTGGATCATCTGTACAAGCTTGTCCCAAAATAGTAACACTAGATGTCTATGAGTGAGTGCGACGAGAATCAGATGGATCACCAATGAAAGAACTAGCTGCTTATAGAGTGCTCTTTGCCCACTTGGGAAAAGGTGGTGAAGAAGATGGTTGTGGTGGATAAATAAGTGCAACACCATCATCATCAACAATAGAAAGCAAATCCTCACTATCCTTAGTAGAAGGAGGGGGAGAAGAAGAACTAGATGTACACTCTTGTGGAGTGGGTAGCTCATCAACCTGAACATCCTATCGAAACAACATATCATGTGTGACAGGATCAAAAAGATGGTCGGATTTTACATCTTCACAATAACCAACAAAAATGAGTGGTTGGCTTTTCTTCTCCAATGCTTTACATTTGTCATCAGGAACAAACACCCATGCTTGACTCCCAAAGATGCAAAAATTTGAAATATCAAGCTTGATCCCAGACCAAGCTTCTTCAAGTGTTATATTTTGCATAGCTTTGTGAGGCATATGGTTTTGAATGTAGTTTTCACAATTTATAGCTTCAGCCCAATATTGTGGACCCAAATTTTTAGAGTGAATCATACAATTAGCCATCTCTTTCAATTTTTGATTCTTCCTCTCTGCTACACCATTTTGTTGAGGAGTGTGTGGTACAATGAACTGGTGTTGTATACCATGCTCAATACAAAAATCATAGAAATAATTACTATCATATTCCCCCCATTGTTAGTGCATATCTTCTTAGGAGGAAGAGATGATTATTTTTCAACAAAGGTTTTAAAAGCCTTAAAAGTCTCAAAAACTTCACTTTTGAACTTGAGAAAATATACCCAAGTTTTACAAGTGAAATCATCAATGAATGTGAGTGCATATTTAGCCCCTAAAAGAGAATGAGTTGGAAAAGTCATCAAATCACTATGAACCAACCCTAAGGGTACATTTGCACGTGTGGCCTTACCAACTGGAAATGGATCCTAGTGTTGTTTACCAACTAGACAACCAAGACACACCCCATCAATACATGAGACCTTAAGAAAGCCTTTTAAAATATGTTTTGTACTCATTTGTTACATATATCCATAACTCAAATGTCCTAATCTCTCATGCCACAATTTGTAGAGAGTATTACCATGTGCTATAAGTGAAGAACTAGAAGACATAAAAGACTCAAACTTATCAAAAGTATAGAGTCTTACAGTATGGTCTGTTGTACCTATAGCAACTATCTCACTAGGATAATTACATTCACTTATTACAACATCATGTGAAGTAAACTCCACAATTTTACTAGTACTATAATTACATATTTTATAAATAGAGAGAAGATTAGAAGAGATTTTGGGTACAAGCAATACATTATTAAAACATCCATCTTGTTTGTCAATAGTACCAGATCCCAAAACTTCAATCTGTGAGGAGTTACCCATAACAATATGTGATGTACTACAATATATAAGAGAAGACAATAGATCATTATAATTTGTAAGATGGTGAGAAGCACCTATGTCAAAAATCCACTGATCATGACATGAAGATATAGCCCTGGCTGAAAGTGCTTTCCTTTTTCCTGCAGGAGAAGTAGAAGGAAATGGAGATAGAATGAGAATTTTGTGTTGTCTAACCACTACCTCTAATGCTTCCATCTTCTTAAAACATATACTTTCATCATGATTTGGACCACCACAAAAATTACATGGACCAAATGTTTTCTTCTTTTGCTTAAAGGACTTTTTGGTCTTAGTAGATTTAGAATGATGAGGTGTTTGGGTGGTAGACTCTGGAAGGTTATTTGAAGGTGCTTGCTTTTGTTTAGACTTAGGTGAAGGTTTTCCTTTAGAATAATTAGCAACTAGAGCATGACTAGGACCAGGTAGAGCATCTAAGGCCATTAATTTTGTTTGCTCCCTAGTCAATCTTTCACAAAAAATTTCAAAGGAAGTCCATTTGAATTCATCACCTAATGTATCCATCATAATATAAAAAGAAGATAAAAAAACACTATATGGTCCTTTAAACTTTGAAAAAATCATGAAAATGCACTCTTGATCACTTTTATCCTTGTCACCAGCTTTCAACTGTGACCTTATAAATTTTAATTTTGCCAAGAATTCATCTATTGAAGGGAAATCTGATGGAGAGAGAGTACTCAATTCTACATCTAATTAAAAAAATTTAAACTCATTAACTTTTTCAAATAGGTTTTTAAATTTTTTCAATACCTCTTTTGGTGTAGTAGCATCTGCAATGTGAAATTGAAGATTATCTGAGACATTGAGGCAAATAAATCCAAGAGCCTCATCTTATTTACAACCATATGCATATTTGTCTTTTTTAGTGGTGAATGCTACAAGTGTTGTTTCAAAAAAAAATCTCCATAAGCCCTTTGATTGAAGGAGTTTTTGCATTTTAGGCCTCCAAACGGTAATTTATATAATTTATGGGTTCAAACAATCGGGGTTCCATTCCCGAGGAAGATGATGAAGTTGACAAGAACAACCTAGACATTCATTTCTCCTCAAAACACCCCTGCCATTACAATTTAATGTCTCCCAACAAAAAAAAATTAGCCTTAGCTTTTACAAAAGTAAAAAAATGGCTTTATGCAAAAAAAAATGTAGGGGGATTTGACCCCAAGACTTCCTCCCTACAATTTTTTAACAAAATACCTCTATCCACTTTAGCAAAGTTAAATTTGTACTTTTAGAGTTAGAGACTTACATTTAAACCACTAAAATTAAGAAATTAATAAAAAAATAAGCCAAAATGACTCACACGTGTGAGATAAATGCTGAATAATATTTGGATTTATCATAATTAATCTCTTGTTCTATCAAGGCATGGTGATCAGGGAAATTTTTGAGAAATTTGTAAACACAGGCCAAGGAAAACACCTCTCAGCAAATGTAGAATTAGCTCCACTAGATCTACCCAAAGTACTATACATCCTAGTCCAAATCTATCCTTCTTAGCTAGAAATGAAAGCTTGAGAAGTCTGATAACACATAAAATTATCAGATTTTGATTTTATGCAATATAAGGCGTTCAAAATGGATGAAACCATATGGCTATGTTGCAGACTAAAAATAGTTTTTTAAATTCTTGTTGTAACCTTCCAAAACACTATATGGCCTAGTTAAAATCCGTACTAATTTATATGGAATGAAATATAAAATAGTTATATTTCATAAACAAGTCTCGGATTTCAAAAAAGTTGAATGTATGATCTGCCACATCATAAAAACGTATATGCACTGCAGTCTGCCAAAAGGAACCAGTCAGCCAGTTTTTGAATAAAAGAGCTATACGACCAGCATGAAATGAAAAAAATTAAGTTGAAATGGATTCTTGAATTGATTTTCTATGCCCTTGTAAAAAAATATCTGATTTTAGAAATTTGTACGGTCATTAATGAGCATAAAGTACAGAATTTTCCAAAAAAAACTTCTAAACAAGAACCAGAATTTGAGAGAATAAAAAATATATATAACACATCAATAAAAATAATGTTTTTGAATGTGTTAATAGATGAAAAATGATGAAAAAATTCTAGGGAATAAGATCTTCAACTGGAACTCCAAGATCTGATACCATGAAAGAATGAGCAGGAGATACACAGGATCTACAGGATCAATTTAGGAGAAAGAACCCACAAAAAATAACCTGCAAATAATATCAGAGAATAAAATAAATTTCTCACACCTAAAAAATAGGTGATAATCCTATAAATTCTTTGTATTCTCTCATTAATCTCTCATTATTTTCTCATAGATTGTAAATTTTTTATAATACAAATAGTTTGTTTTATGACAACAAACTATTTGTTGTGATTACAAAATAGAGAAAACAAACTATTTGTTTTCACATACTATGAAAAAATATATTGTTGAGATACTCTCAAAAATAAAAAAAATTAACCTAGGTAAATAAAATTAACCCTAGGTAATAAATAATTTACCCTATTAACCTTAGGTAAGCTTAAATATTCATTATTCTAACAATATATATATATATATATATATATATATGATACACCAATGAAGTGGAATCATAAACTACTTCATATTCTAATAATGGTCATTTAGGAAACCTCTATCAGGGCTATGAATTCTTGGCTAGCAGTAGAGAAAGGCCTATAGTGATGCCAAAGGTATCTCTATCAGGGCTATGGACACCTGGATGGCAACAGACCAATGTTCAAGCCAACCCTAATTAATCAAAGTATACTTTCATAAAATATAAAGAGTACTTAGGCCATTTCATGTTTGATGTATTAAAGCTTTAAAGTTATCATTTTTAACCATAATGGAAATGTTTAATGAAATTCAAATCACACACATAGTATGATTGTCTACAAGACTTAAACTCTGTTTCCATCCTGTGAGCTTTCATTGGTTCTAAAAATTGGTTTTGATACTAACTAAAATTCATAATAAGATGATTAAATTCTTAATTCATCCTTGAATAGAATATATGGGTTCCAACATTTTGAAAATTTTCTCCATAGAGGTCACATTTGTTGATGATCAACTACCCCTATTCCCAGAATGGGGACCTTTTTATTTTAATTTTCAAAAATACCTAAGATACCGAGCTTGCTAAGTCATTTAATTAAATTTAAAATTTATTTAATAATTACCTATCAATTTTTGGTTAGTCATTCATCTTGAAATATGAATTAGTAGTTAGTAATATTTGAATCATTGCAAGTTTTCTTCATGTTTTCATTCAATAATGAATTATTGACCATGAATTGAGTTGAAATGTGTAGATATGCCTTC
Organism: Torreya grandis; assembly: GCA_037957365.1. Taxonomy (NCBI): domain Eukaryota; kingdom Viridiplantae; phylum Streptophyta; class Pinopsida; order Cupressales; family Taxaceae; genus Torreya; species Torreya grandis. The sequence continues at coordinate 874,325 of JARHVA010004670.1, forward strand.
ACTAAGAATATTCCATATGGTCCCCCCAATTGACATAAATGTAATGAGTTTTTCCTAATCATTGGACTAACCTTATACTTTGTTTAACTCTTTTACCTTAAAAAGTTTAATATAAACTTGTTTTAGTTTTCCTATGATGGGAATTTGACATTTTCAAAAGTCTAACTTAAATTGTCACTTTTCTTTGTAGGATGTCAACTTAAACATAGTAGTTTGTGACTCCTAATAAGATGTCAAAATTATAAATCATCTTCTAGAAGAACACTCAGCCCTCATAATACCACATGTCACCATAGTGATTATCTAAAGACACAATCCTTTCTATCAAAACATTGAGTTGCACCATTGGTAAAAGGAAATTCACTCCATGTAAGACACTTAGAGTGAATCTACAAAACCTGAGAGCCACATGGCATCATATGGAGAAATCTCAAGGGATTTAACCATTAGAATTAAAATCCATAGGTTATGTGTCAATATAATGGCCCCTGTGAGCAATTTCATTCAAATCTGAGCCATCAAGCATCCCATTATGATCTATAAGTTTATGAGATGGCACCACATGCCCCTAGTATGACCGTTTGAAATTGAACAACCTTCTAAAGTGACATGTTTTCTGTCCTAATTAATCCAAGGTTAATGCATGTTAACACAACATTTTATCCAATCCAAATCTCAAAATAACTCATAAAAAGAACATGTGGATACACATGAGCCATTTGATTAAGGCTCAATTGTGAACAACTATCCAATTCCCCTTTTGAGAGTGACAAGTTATAGAAGGATGAATGAAAGCTTGTAAGAATGATGTGTGTCCCCATTGGACCATGATGATGACACTTATCATTCCTACACTTCTTCCATCTAAATATCCACTAGAATGCCTCCAAAGGTGCACTAAAGTGACATGTGTTCTCATTAGACCCATGAGATGACGTCGTGTGTCTTTCCTATAGAGATACAACCTAAGATCAATATAATTAACTTTGAAAAGTGATGCATGAACCCACTCAAGACACATTATTAAATTAAATTTGATTATAGCTATTCAAAATCCCTCTAAAGGTGACACCTATAAAATGGAAGCTCTGAAAGGCCCTTTGAGAGAGCCACATGTTAGATAAAAGTCATGATTTCCTTTGAAAGAGCCACTTAGTAAAGAAAAAGCTTTGATTTCCTATAAAATTAACATGTGGAGCCCCAAAAACAAAAAAAATTAGAGGGCCCAATCCAAGATATCACTAAAAATATAGATATTCCATGTGACATAATATAAATGGGTCATCACACTAAGATGCACCGAGTGAAATTGAGAATAATCAGAAGATGCCACATGTCCTTATTTGAGTTGACTAAGTAGCCTAGTCACATTTAGGCCCTGTAAGTGTCCATCTGGATCCAAGGTGGCATGCCATGTATCAAAATATGGCAACCTTTATCTTTAATTCTAAAATTTATGGTGAATCAAAAGCAAATCAAAGATAAATTTAAAGGCAAAGGTGATGAGACTGCCATTAATACAACATGAACCAAAATTGCCATCAATGTTGTATTAATCAAAGTGATATTCAAAAGTTTACTCAACTTAGCTTTTAATACATACATTTTCATTTGAAACCTTAATTTTTTGATCTCTCTACTATCTACATTGTCAAGTCAACCAAGCATTCATATATTTCACTCAGGCTACCATTGTTGGAGCTCTAAAGTTATAGAGAGATATAAAGGAACATCATTTTCTATATAGAAGATTGTAGAAATTTCCCATGAATGACCCTCTACTTTAGGTAAGGGCATTATATTTGGAAATGATGATTTATTTTTTAAATATGGTAATTCAATTATTTTTGAGGATAAAAAGTTCATCCTTGAGGCCATAAACTTAGGGGACATGCATTATAGCAGTGTCTATTATAATGTTGAAAATTTTAGGGAAATTAATGAGTTTGAGAAAATGTTATATATTATTTAATTAGCCTCTGATATCCTTTAAATCTAAGATATCTATCTTCACAAAGCCATAACAAAACTAGAGGTCATGCCATGTACTAAACTAGAATATCGCATCTTTAGGATGTTGAAATGCGAGGATGAATTACTCAAATCCCTAAATCAAGGTATCCCAATTACTTTCATTATTGGGCTTAGTTTTGAAAAATGATATTACCTACCTCTACCATAAATGGAATATAACTAGAGCATTATTTAAATATGGTATGAGGTACACTCTCTAGACAAAGTCCTAGCCTCATGGGTAACTGACCCAAAAGGGATTGTCTACATGAATAACCAAGGGGACCTACCTATCCATTAATTTAGGAAAGGAGTAGGGATTGACCTAGCCTTACTAAATATGATATTTGGAAATGTGCATATTGGTTATGTAGACATAAGGACTATACCACTACTGGAACTAATCTTATAGAATCAATAGATTCCCCCACTTGGGGATATTTTTAGTGAAATTTAGTCACTACTATTAATGACACATGAAATAATGGAGCCCCATTATTCATAATGAGATATCTAATAGATTTAATATATGCAAATTCATAATTAGGACCAAACACATGATCTCCTACATGAGATGAAGTTGTACCCCAAACATATTCTGTAAAACACATTCACCACTTTAAGCACCACATCAAGATAATCATAAAATATTTCTACCCTCATGTTTACAAGTCAATCACCAAATATGAAATGCAAGGGGTGACATCAAAAGTTAGAAAAACACTGAGAGGAATGGGTATCTTCTATCTCTACCTTGACTGCATGATTATTTGAGTAGAAGGGGTGATGGTAGCTCCCCTCAGGGTATAGAGATATGTGCCAATAAAGTTGGTAGAGGAGAAGATGCCCTATAAACTACTCCATGGAGTTGATGACATCTTCAAGAAAAATAAAAATATAACCCCCATAAGACTCCTTTTAATCTAGGGAGAACTAAGATAATGAAATGGCAAAAATTTATAGTGGTTACAAGGCATAGGGACTTGTACCTATTTCCCAAAGATGACTTTAAATTATGTGATCCAAACCAAGTCATTTATAATCATCTCCTTATGTTTGAAAAGGATGTGGCTATATAATATAATCACTAAGATAAGATGCATGAATGGATATTCTTGGATGAAATAAATGATGAGGTAGTCCTCAAAAATGTTATAAGGAAGAATACATTGCTTGAAATTAGGCTCGATCAAGAAAGGAAGAAGGAAGACATAGTAGAGCCTCAACTCCCACCAACTCATGGGAGCCTAGTCAATATAGACTATGAGGATAAATAAGAAGTGGAATATAAGAATAATGTTCCTCTTATTAGGAATAGGTCCTATAGGCCTCCACTTTAGTCCACTCCAAGTGTATAGGACATGCCTCTAAGATCCAAGCAAAGAGAAGCCATCAGCCAACCTAGCCCCTCTCAAGGGCCTACAGTAATATTTGTATCTATTGAGGAATTTTCCATATGAAACTTAGGACAACTGGATCCCAATGTCATTCATTTTAAGGAATGACAACAAGGAATTGAGTTCTTTATGGAATAACTACAAGCACTATCTAAGAGGACTATTGAAAAAAATTATACAAGGAATAAGTCTTCTAGGACTACAATGAGAGGAGAATTGTCCCCTCCATCATCTTCCCAATCTCCCTCTATAAGTAATACACCATTGTCTTCTTTCCCAATCATTGTTACATTTACAACTACTCCTATTTCTACTTTTACTCACACTCTCATGTTTACATCTCCCATCATTTCTTCCTTTAGAGGTACCATTTCCCAATTCATCTCCTATGTCACTATCAACATTATACCTCCACCAAACTCCCAAATCACTAGTGATAACTAGACTATGGGGTCTAATCCTTCTTAGGTAACCATTACTAGTACATCGCTCACCCTTAGCTCCCTTGCATCCACCAATCCACTAAAACTCATTAAAAAGTCATTCACCTATCCAAAACCACTTGGCCTCCCCATAACAACCAAAATGATTAGGCATTCAATGTTGACCCCATTTATTCTTGACATGGGACCTGTAAAATCCTTTTTTATCCACTTGGGTAATTGGACCAAATAAATCTATATATCCCTAGAATATTATTGGCTTCTTAATCCACCTAAGCACTACCATCATAGTCTACATCTATAGACACTAAAAATTAGGTAAGAGATATAATAAAAACATCAAGGAAGGAAAGACCTCAAGTTGCCTCCTTATCACCTAAAATTAGGATGAATTTTGACCCCACCACTGACACCATGAAGAGGGTAGTTTGAATACAAGTGGAGTAGGCAGTCAGGTTTGACTGTGATATATGAGAGTGAAGAGCCACTCTTCACCTTTAATAAAAAGAGGAAGGATGGACTTGGAGATGTATAAGAGTATGTAGAAGAACCTATATCTATATTAAAAGAACAAGAAAAATCTATTATTACCTTAATGAATGGGATGCAACACAAGTTGAAGAGGATGAATGAAAAGGCACTACCAATAGTGCCAAACAACACTCTAATTTCAATAATCAAAGTTGTGATCAATGTCTTTAACTTGTACAAAGTTATGAGGAAAAGGTAGGAATATGAGATCAATAAATCCAAGGTGGTCATTAATCTTGACCAAAATCTTGCAATCTATGACCCTAAGTTGGCAAACTTGTCTAGAGTGGCAAGAATCAATAAATTTCTTGACCTCAAAGTCTTGCCTCTTGAAGACATTATTCATATACAAACCATCCTCATGAATAGGAGGAAGATTTATAAGACATGGTTAGATCAATAAAAGGATGAAAATATATCCTTTGATAAAATCAAATTTAAGATAGCCCACTTACTGAAGGATGCCATTATCACTAGAGTGACCAAGCCTGGTGGCTCCTTCATAGATGATCAAGAGTTTAGGGCATAGATGAAGGCATTCATTTAATTATTATATTAAGATGTATTTAGTGCCAAATGGATTCTAAGGTGATAAACATTATGACATTTTCCAATTAAAGGCTATAAAAGGTATATGTAATTGAAGAAGTACTCAAGCCAATACTCACAGAGCATGACAAGCTAATCCAGGACATACTTGATTTATTTAGGCCCATAATTTTAGAATTTTCTCAAATTGAGAAAGATTATCAAGATTGTTTATAGGTATGGACCAAATAAGAATCATAAAATAAGTAGAGGCAACAACAATAACATCAACAAGTAAACCAACAACCACCTCTTGGACCATATGGAATATTTAGTTATGTCTTGTAATTTTGAATTCGGAAAATTCCATTATAATGTGGCAATTTAAGCTACTTGGATATATTTTAGAACCATTTGTGGGCCACTCAAACTTGTCCTAGTCATTTTAATCCTATAAATAAGGATGTTTACCTCATTTTTAAAATAGAAAACATCCATTAGAAGAATTAATACAAGTAGCTAAAGAATTTGAGATTTTTCATGTAGTGTTCTTTTGTGTGTGTTTTGTGATTTCTAAATTATCAAACTTTTAGATGTCTGATAATTTATTTCTTACAATCTAATTTGGTAATTAAATTTTACATATGCACATGTTAGCTTGATTTTCACACTAGCCTAACAAATTTGATAGTACATGCTCTATTTTTCCTCTCATTTACAATTAAAGGTGCTATGTAATTTACTGTGAGTGAGAAATATTGTGAAAAATATGTTTTTATATATATGAATTTTCCTTCCTCTAAATCTTTAACTAAATTTTTTAACTTTGATCATTATTCTAGAGTTGGTAGATGCTAGTTTCATGTATTCTTGCCTTTGAAGTTAGCATACTTTATATCTTAGGTCATCTTAAGCATAGTCTCTTGTTTGCCTTACCCTACTCAATCTTAAATCCACCCATGAATCAATTTATCTTCTCACATACTATAAATATACATCATTCATTTATATTTTGGGAAATAATTAGCAAATATTAAGACAATTCATAAAGATTAACTAGAAACTATGTTGTTTCTTAAATACATGTTATCTCTACAATAAGGTATATATGTAAACTTTGAAAGTGGTGTAATATCTCTATCATTTATGCTATTCCTAGAAATGGTTGTAAAAACAACTCAATCCCTAAGTCTTCTAAGACTTTGAATTGAGTTTCTTACTTTCCCCTAGTTCCTTAGTGACATAGGGATCATAATTGGTACATCAACAGGATGGTACTTTGGGATAGCAACATAACAACACAAAAATAACATAAAATAAATGTTGAAAGAATTAAAATTAAATAAAATGAATATGTTTACCTTCACTTACCTTGTTTATTGAAGATAATGTTGATTATGTTATAGGAGTTAAAATTCACCTATAGACCAATTATAGACATTGATAAGGATATGTTTACTAATTATAGACATCAAGGAGCATATGATCTCAAGAAGAATGAAAGGTGGACCTAAAATATAAGATAAAAATCCAATTTTATACAAAAAAAATATTTTAGTACCTAATAATTCTCTATTTCACTAGGATTCTAAGGATTATTTTTGGCTTGTGAAAAGGGCCTACGAAAACAAAGATATGGGTGGAAAATAGAACCTATTAGTAAATAACTAAGAGTTTTAAAATTTTATTTTTTTACTTTAAATAAGTAAAAGTTATTCATTTGTGCATTTGTTGTTTTTGGAAAACCCATAGCTCTATGAGTCAAAATTATGCACTTTGAGAGACTATGACTCATAGATGAGGAGGTGGATGTGATGGGGGAATATCATAATTGGTGTTAGATCACTACATGTGAATTTATTTATTTTTATCATTTTTTAGTAAAATGAACTAGATTAGGAAGTCTAGGTGATATGGAAAATCCATGTATTATAGTTTTCCAAAATAAGCATCAAAATTAATATTAATTAGGATGGGTAATGGGTAGTCAATGAACATTGGAAACTATGGCTAAGGTTATTTATTAGGGGAAAGGAAAGAAATCACCACCTCTATATAATTATATCAGTAAAACTGATGCAATTTGTAACTAGAACTAAAAAGTCCTAAATGATACCATAGGGTATGATTGATATAGTTAGGTTAAGTTATGGTTGATACCAAATGTTATGGTTGTGTCTTGCCTAAAAATTGACATGATAGAAACACACACAAAATAAGCCATTTTTATGAGAATGTATAATGCATATTCTACATAGTTTCATTACCCATTGGCTATCCATATACATGATATTATATTTAAAAATCATATAAATAACCTAAATGCCCAAATGACTTGGATAAAATATGAAAGTGGACACATAGTCTCTATGAAATTATATAGGTCCCACTTACTCTAATTATCCTACAATCCCTCACACAAGCTTACATCTCTCTAAGTATTCTTAGCTATCCCCATGACCCTAAGGACAAAATGGACACTCAAATAAATGGATGTGGTTTCAATAAACCATTGTCCTAAATGAGACATCCTAATTCACAACAATGTTCAAGGAGAGTTCCAAGTGATTCTGACCAATCACATGTCTCAGTTTACACTTAAGTTGTAGATAATTTCTAATTTATAATTGACATAAATTTAGAGGAAATTTATTACACAAATATTATTCATTCCATATTAACCTAAAATTTGTCTAAAATATCTCATTTAAGACCCTAATAATGGATCAACCCATATCCAACATTAGATAAATTCAACCTTGATGGTCAAATCTAGTCAAAGGTAGGAAAGTGATATAAAACCTTATGGAAACCAATAAATGATTAAAAATAGCTATTAAGTTTAAAAATCCTAATTTCCAAAGGAGGGAGGAGGTTTTTTAGGACTAATTGTCCATATTCATCCCTCCTTTCCTTCCTTAACCTTGGATGATTGCCATTAATGAAGTTTTCAAGCTTTTAATCCTTATTCATTTTATTAATTTTTTAATTCTACTTTAATTTATGTATACATGGTTTTGTTTTATAGATACCCATATTTTCAAAAATGTTCCAAGATGTCTTAGTCTCCCATAGTTTCCAAAAGGGTCTCTGGAAGATTCAATCTCCATGATAACCATTAATGGCTATCAAACCAAGTTTAAGGTAAATTTATTTTCAAAACATAATTTTATTTTTTTTAAATTATCTCATGTGATATATGGTATATAATTAATGGGGATCCATTTTTGGCTCAACCCATACTAGGGCCTCTAAAAACCCACAATCATCAAACTTGTCTAAATATACATATCTATGACAAAACTAGCATAACATGAAAACCATTTAGTTCTAGGTCCTGAAACTAGATTTATGTGAAAATTCAAAATATATATATGGTGATTTTCCTTTTGTGTTCCCCCACCTCTATGCCTATAAAACTCAAAAATTGGTTTCATAAAATCTAGTTTACTCGATTGAAAGAGATATATAAGTATGTATGTTATGAAGAGGGTCATATATAAAAAATTATTTTGTTCTAAGACTTAAAAAATATTTTGTGTATAAAATCACAAAAAATTGAGTTGGTTCCTTTTTATTGTCACATTGCCTCTAGGTCTCCAATTGATCACAAATGCTTGCACAAAAAGGTGTATCTTAGTTTAAAAATTTTGAGTTTCCAAAAAATTTAGTTACAGGTCTAAACATTAGAAAGGTAATTTAAAAAAATAAAATAAATAAAATAAAATGAATTTATAAATTGAAGGTTTAATAACTGATTTTTAAATTTAATAGAATTATACTATTTTTTCCTAAATGTAAAGTTTATTTTGATATGAAATGAAAAATGGGGAGGAGCCACCACATGGCTTAAGCCATAGGGTTTCCCACCCAAAACTACGAACCATATTTTAATTTGAAACATGACATGTGACCAAGAAAAGGAACACTCTATTTAACCACATAATATAAAATCATTATCCCCTTAGGGGCTTCCCACCTTTATCATGTAATCACATGGATGACCATCGACCAAAGTTTTAACTTCTTTGGAAAATGGTATGTTGCCCTTGCAAAGGGCATGTGTGTTAAGAAAGTACCATGAAAAGTGATAATTTAATAAAAATCACATACGGTACACCAAAAATTGATAAGTTACGCAACAAGTGGTTATAGGCTTATAAATTCATTATTTTTTATTAAAAATTATATTGAGCCCTCCAATGTACCATTTTGCATGAAAATAAATTAATTAAAGTGAAGTTAGATTATAGATGAGGTATATGAATATTTAGTAGTGAAACATTAAAAATTCATAAAAATTCACATGTAGGTCATAAAATTGTACCATACATTACATTAATTCCCTAATTAACCATATTTTATAGTATAATTAAAATTGGAAAAAATTGAAATAATTCAAAGTGCATAAAAATTATACAAATGCTTTTAGACTTTTTGGGTTTCACATATATCAATAAAAGTCAATTTTTATTTTTATAGTAGGGCACACTTTAGGATTGACTAGATAGGATCAAATACACAAATAAAACCTATATGTAGTAGTAATATATAAAAAATAAATAAAAATGAAGAAGCTTATCTTCATAAATAAAAATTGCATTAATAAACATTACCAAAAAATTACATATGAAGGTTAATTGTATAGGTGGAAGATAAGCATATCATATCATACTCATCAATGGAGGATTATCTTCCCTAGTGACCTTTAAAAAACCTAAGCAAGCTAACCAGACCATCTACATAAAAACTCATTAGGAAAAATCCTACACTAACACCCCCTTAATCATAACTTATGTGGGTAAAAGAATTAGGTCCAATAATAAAGGCTTGATGAGGTACCCAAGTACATAGATATGATCCCCCATAGGAGGAAGAATACATATCAACATAAACCCAAAAAAGGTCCCACAAATCAATATAATTACTCTAAGTAAAGGATTTTAGGAATATATCAATAATTTTCTATGTTGTCTATATGTAGCATAAATAAATGACTTACTCATGGATGAGTTCTTGAATGAAAAGAATGTGAATATCTATATGCTTTGTTTTTTGATGGAGGATTGGATTCTATAGATATGAATTTTTATTTAGTTTTCATATAATATGATAATTGGTCATGAAAACTAGATTATAGACTTAGTGATAATCCCTTAAAGACTAATATCCTCAATGGAAACATTAACAACTCTATATTTTGCCTTTATAGAAGATAAAACAATAAAGTTTGTTGGAGAGCTATCAATGATGTAATTTTAATGTCATGAAAGTGTCTAGGTAAGATGATGAAGTGCCTTAATAATATAAATGACAATGACAAAGTATGCAATATGCTTATCCTAGTAGGCTTGATGTAGGCTTGGTTGATCTTCAAATATTGTTTATTCAGAGATGTTTAGGGATGAGTTTGAAGTATTGAGAATGTGAAATGTGTCCTATCATAAGTTAATAATTATTTTAGTTCTTTTTTTTAGGAGTGTATTTAATTTGGTTGATCATTATTTTCATTTAGACATTTTGGGTCTAGTGGCATAAAATTTGAGTAGGCAGTTTACTGACATCAATATTACCATGTGTGGATGAGTCAAGGGAAGTTGGTCATATGGTTGTGATAGTTTTTCTCCTTGTTTCTATATGTTAAATTTTAGTTCATTCGATGAAGTGAAACATAATATATGCAAGTGCAAATTTGGGCTCCTAGGTAGTTTGACAGTGTTTTCCCATACTTAGCCAAATTTGCATTATGGTAAGAAAAGCTAAGTAGACATTTTGATGTTGTTATATTTCTCATATGTGAAGGTGAAAGGATAAAATTATCATATGGGTTTATTAAAATTTCTTCCTATTTGATTTGTGCTAAATTTTAGATCATGTGATGAAGTGCCTCAAAATATATGCACGTGTAAAATTGGCCTTCGAGATAGTTCTTGGCATAGTTAGCTTTGTTGTAGAAATATATGAGTGAGTAGATTAATGGAGTTAAATATCATATGTATAAAAATTTTAGGATCAGTCTGAAAAAATTTTGGATTCTCCTATGTGAGTATATCATATTTTCCAAATTTTATATCATGTGTCTAAGCACAACAAAATTTATAGAGGTCCAAAGTTGGCCGTCTAGGTAGATAAGCAATGGTCCCCATACTTAGTCATTTTTACATGATGTTAAGGATTAGGACTAGATGGAGATCCAATAGTTTGTAGGAGTTCCTAAATATAGATATATGGTGTGTATTAATTCAAATGGGTTAGAATGTTTGATGCTTAAATTGACTAAAGATCAAGCTCCTTATAAAAGGATCAATACAGCATGTTTATTCCAAGATGTCTAGAAGTAGCAAAATGAGGACAAGTGTTTGAATTTTAACATCAAAAAAAGATAAATATCAATCCTCTTCCAAGATATAATGATTATTAGGTATTTTTATAGATAGATATAAATGGTACGTATTGAGGGAGATGTTTTCAAGGAGTCCAATGTTTAACATAGATAAAGACCAAGCTATATACAAGAGATCAACAGAGTGCATTATGTCAAATAGTCAAGATGAAGACTGAAAGATGAGAGATGAAAGGTAAAGGTTGATTTAATTTTAATAAGATTGATATTGTGTGATTGATCTAAGCAATGACAGCACAAGATGCACTTTTAGTGACCAAAGTTTAAATGTGATCATTGGCATTTAAATATTTGTATTTTTTAAAGGGAAAAATTAGTACTCTATATTTTGTCGATAACCTTTGATCTAAGGTGAATTTAAAGGTGTTATAAAAATAAAATTTGAAGAGGAATCCATGGTGCATCTAGTGAACCTAATTTAAAGATCTAAAAGTATGTATATTCAAATATATAAAGGCTCAAATTCAACTATGTGTTCATGTATGATCTATAAGTGACTCGAGAAGGATATTTAAGCTTGTTTTGATGTTGTTTTGATGTTTTATTATGAATTAGCTATTGGTGAGTGTTTTAGACTTCATGAGGATTATTTGTGTGGTATTTAGAGTTGTGATCAATCTATCTTGATTACGAACAATTGATAATAAGTTGTGTATGTGTTCATTCATAGTGTTCCTATGTACAAGACTACTATGTGAGTAGATTGAACATATAAAGAGGTGAGAAAATATGACTACAATATTTTGAGTATGTTGAAGGGGACATAAAGAGTATACCCATGTATTTTAAAGTGGTACTATCTTATTATTTTGACTGATGAAGTGTTGATTGTGTGATTAGGTCTCCATTAGACCTATAAGGGCTACAAGGGCCTAATTGAAAGGTGTAACTACATAAGAGTGACCAATAGATGCTATGTCCAACCTATAAATATTGTTTTGAGCTATGTCTTGATGTGATATATGCATTAAGGATTAAGTTATGCCTAATGGATAACCAAGGTATTGATGGTCATGAATGCTCTATAAATAGTGAAACTAAAGGTGATGGTTTCAAGACTTGTAAGAGGTGTGTGTGTGTGTGTGTGTGTGTGTGTGTGTGTGTGTGTGTGTGTGTGTGTGTGTGTGTGTGTGTGTGTGTGTGTGTGTGTGTGTGTGTGTGTGTGTGTGTGTGTGTGTGTGTGTGTGTGTGTGTGTGTGTGTGTGTGTGTGTGTGCGTGCGTGCGTGCGTGTGTGTGTGAGTGTGATGGAGGAAAGGAGAGGGAGAGTGCCTAGTAAATATTTGATGATAATATCATATTTAGGGATATGTGTATGACTTATGGGCCATTTTTTTATGTTAGAATAGTTATCTTATAGTTTGAGGATAAGCGAAGAGGTCTAAGGTGATCCAAAAGGTGGCTTTGGATGCATTGAGTGTGAAGAGGTGAAGAGAGATAATATAATTTGTATCTCCATTAGATTGGTAGGAAATAAAAGTTTAGGAGATGTTTAATTCAAAGGTGTTATTATGGATTCTCAAAATATAAGGGGGTTACAACCTCTTTATAATGTGAAACTTTCTAAAGGTATATTTGTTATTGTTGCTCAACTAGAGAAGTGTTGTAGCACCTTGTGGGATTATAGTCTCACTAAATAAGGGAATGTGGTTCCTTGATCAGTTGTAGCTATTATAAATTAGTTCTTGTTATTCTAGGATATTAGTCAAATTACAAGTTCTAGTGGGGTTTTTTACCCCAAGAAGGTTTCCCACATATGTCTTGTGTTATGTACTTGATCTTATATTATCTCTCTTAATTATTGTCATGAGTGATGTGTATGATTCATGAATGATTATGGTAACTTATTAAGAGTTTTGAAATGTTTGAAATTGAATTTGGATTATTTGGGCTCATTGATTCACCACCCCCTTAGTGATTGTACCTCTAATAATTGGTATTAGAATAGGTCCTTTGGTAAAGTCTTAATAGATTAAAAGTGATCCAAGGCACAATATGGGTAGTCATCAAGGAGGATTATCTAATAATAAATAAATAATTTTCAATGGATCCAATTATGTTTTTTGGAGTGAAATGATGAGGACATATATTATGTCCCTAGGGTTTGATGTATGGAAATATAATGTGAATGGTTACATTGCTTCTTCTACTCCATGTAGTGTTATAGACAAGAAGCTATTTGAGAATATTTCTAAAGCAATGAATGCCATCACTTATGGTCCTAAAGAAACTAATTTCACCAAGGTAATCCATTGTACATATGCTAAAGAGACATGGAAAAATATGCAAATCATTTATGAAGGAGATTCAAAGGTTAAGCTTGTTAAGTTACAAACTCATAGAAGGCAATTTGAAAGTCTCAAGATGAAGGAAGAAGATTCAGTGGCATCCTTTTTATAGAGATTTGATGAGAATGTGAAAATCATCAGAGGTTTTGGAGAGATCCTTGATGAAGATACTATATTCTAAAAGGTATTAACGTCTCTATCCCTTAAGTCTGATCTAAAATTATCTGTTATAGAATAAAGTCATGATCTTACTTAGTTGAAGATGGATCAATTACATGGAACCCTCACTGTCTATGAGATGAGAGTAAATTATGATATGCCACCAAAGAAGGAAGTGAAATTCAAGATATAAATGAAGCTAAAGAATAATTTTAAAGGTAAGAAACCCAAATAAGATCACATATCTAGCATTGATGAGGATGAAATAATTTCTTTATTTACTAAAAAATTAAAAAAAGCCGAGGAAGTATAAGGGTAAACTACCCTTTAAATGTTTCAACTATGGAGAGATAAAACATTTTGTTCATAAGTGACCTCATAAGCATGAGAAGAATGATGATGAAAATCATGGTGATGGCCAAGATGAAGACAAGAAGACATATAGGAATAAAGGATTCTGAAGGTTTGATAATAAGAAGTACTTAAGGACAAAAAGAGTCTCTACACCAAACAAAATTGCATCTCATTAGATGAGAGTGAAGATAATGAATCAGACTATGAAAATGAAGATGCTAGTCCTATTGAAGATGAATCTCTATTCATGGCTAAGGAAGGAAGTTACCTATATCAAAAGGAGTCTACTTAGAGTGATTTAGATAATGATAAAGATGATGTGGACTATGAGACTAAATTGATGAATGTTATCAAAGAAATAAAGATTGAGAAGAAGATCAATAAGAAGATGAAATCTAAACTCAAGTACTATGAGGATCAATTTAGTGTGTTTGAAACAAGAATGAATGAAGACACTAAGGAGCATGAAGATATGTTCAAGAATCTCAGTCGTCAATTAGAAATTATATCTACAATATTGAAATCCAAAGAAGATGAATGTTCAGGGTATGTAATTGAAAATGAGTAATTTATATCTAAGTTAGATAAGACATCTATTAAGGTGAAGTCATTTGTGATATTATAAAAAATCTCAAGCAATCTAGACAATATTTTGAGTGGTCAAAACCATGCTAGTGATAGAACTAGTCTTAGATATGAAGAAGAATAAAAGAATGTAACTCAAGACAAGATGAAGACTAATGTGAACAAGGACAATCATACTTTGAATAAAAATAATTAGATAAGGAATGAAGGTGTAGGAAGAATGAAGATAAATCAGATTAGATAGCCAAATTCCATGATGTATACAAGTTTCAATGGTTACTATTTCACATATAATCAATTTGGTCATAAAGTGAGAAAATGCAAGAGACATGTTAGAAATGAGTTTGCATGGAACTATGATGGGGTTCATTAGTCAAAAGGTGTGAACAAAGTTAAGTTCTTAAATTGTCTTGATATGGGACACTTTACAAAACATTATCCACATAAGGTTATACAAGGTGAGTCATCTTTAAAAAGAGGAGGTAGTTTCATTTGTCATGACATAGGACAAATTACAAGTTTATATCCAAAAAAGGTAAGAAAAACTATGTTTCCATCAATGAATATGGTTTTATACAAATGTGAAAAAAGAGGTCACATTATTAGATTTTATAAGTAAATGTCTACAAGTTAGAATGGGTTTAATAAGGATCCTAGAGTGTAAAGAAGAAGGCAAGTCAAATCAAAGAAGCCAAAGGTGGTAAGTATGAGTCATGATGATACTATAGGTCCAAGTAATATATTTTCTATGGTGGACAATACTAAAAAATTTGAAGTGTCAAGGGATCTCATTATCTACTCATGTTGTGAATGAAGAGACCAAGTTCAAAAAAAAGACCAAGGTACTTGTTAAGGCTAGTTCTAAGATTTATATGGATCCAAGTGAACATAATGCCATTGTTGAGAATGTGTCATGTAAAAAAAATCAATTTTCAGTACCTAGTTATGAGATTCTAAGCTACAAGGAAGATTCTACAGATGAAAATATATGTCATGAATCTATGTTGTCTTCATGTATTGTCAATTCAATCATAGAAGAGAAGGAGAATGTTGTAGTGGATGAGTATATTGATTATATTAAGCCTAAAAAGAAGAACTATAAGTATTATATGAACAAGGAGGAGAATAAATATGAGGAGTTGTGGGAAACTCCTAGTTTCACACTATTTTAGGACATTGTGAAGTAGGGTGTCTCTATTTATGCTTCTTAAGAGACTCCTTTCAATGGAGAAGTAAGTATTGTTGAGTATGAAATATATATATGGTTAAAATGAGTTTTTATAGGTGGCCTAATTCTATTTATGATATCTCAATAATATTTTGATTCTTATAAAGGTCTGTGCACTTTTTATGATGTGTTTTAGGTAGTTTTATGTCTTGATGATCCTATGTGTGCCAATTAAAGATTTTTGAGTGATCTCAATTTTCTTAGTTTTAGCTTAAGTTAAAGTGGGCATAAAATGATTTATAGGAAGTCAATGTTACAAAATTTATCGATGCTAAAATCTTGGTCCAAAAGTGTGTAATGGTTTTCTCTAGGTGTATAAGAAGTTTCAGAGGTGGACGTTGACCAGAAAGAAGTTCGTTGACTCTATTTGTTTTGAGATTATAAGGTTTTGGGATATGATATAAAATTGGTTTTAATTGTGAATTTATTTTTGAGGATTTTTAATAGGTTTAATGGGCCAAATGGGTTTTAAAATCAAGATTTAAAAAGATCTGAAGGTTTATGGATTTCAAGTTATTCAAGTCTTTATCAAATTGGAGTCCTAATTATCTAGTAGGTTTGTATAATAAGTATGTCTAATAGGATAAGATATGTAATGAAAACTGATGTAATTTAGGAGGAATATTATATTACTCTATATATTAATTTTTAAGTCTTTAATTATATCTACTAGGAGTCTAGACAGGCCTAGTGAGAAGAAGAGTGCTTTGTGTTCAATTTCTTTAAAATATCAAGGTATGAGTATTTAAATGAGATTTATTAGGTTTTATTAGATAGTTTATAATATTAAATGTCATTAATTTTTATTGGTGGTCCTTGAGGTGGTTTGAGTGAGAAGGTTAGTAAGTTTGTATGATTGTTCTTCATGGTATGTGGAGATATGAAGATGCTCAAGAGGTGAAATTGCTCAGATATCTTAGGGGGAGTTTGCTCAGATATCTTAGGGGGGGTTACTATTAGATGTGTATTGGTTATTTATATCATATTTTAGTGTTTTTTTGTTGTTTATTCATTAGTTATAGTGCTTGGTTGAAGAATAGTGTTGGCATGTAGCAAAGGAAGTTGTTAAGGCAAGAGGAAGTCTTTGTTAAGGGGGGGTTTATATCATATTTATAATGTGGTCTTCTCTTGTTGATGGTATTTCTAGGTCCTTAGGATCATTTGGTGCCCACTTTGTCATTTTTTTAAAGGGGAATAAAGTTCCTATTATGGGAGTGATTGAAGAGAAAGAATAAAGGTGAGTTGTATATTGTTATTTGATGGTTGTTGACATCAATGAAAAAAGGGGAGATTATTGGAGAGTTTTCAATGATGTAATTTTAATGTCATGAATGTTTTCAAGTGAGTGGATTATGTTCCTTGATAATCTCATTGATAATGACAAAGTGTGAAATATGCTTATCCTAGTATGCTTGAAGTAGGCTTGGTTGACCTTCATAATTTGTATATTTAGAGATGTTTAGGGATGAGTTTGAATTATTGACAATGTTTAATTAGTCCTATCATAATTAAATAAATATTTGGGTGATTATGTTCATGATTTTATTTCATCTAGTTTATCTTTGTTTGCATCTAGACATTTTGGGTCTAGTGGCAGAAAATTTGAGTAGGCAGTTTACTCACATCACCATTGCCATGTGTGGATGAGTCAAGGAGATTTGGTCATATGGTTGTGAAAAAATTTATGCCTAGTTTCTATGCACTAAATTTTAGGTCATTAAATTAATTAAAACATAATATATGCAAGTGAAAAGTTGGGATCCCATGCAATTTGATAGTGTTTTCCCATACTTAGCCAAATTTGCAATATGATAAGAAAAGTTGAGTAGGCATTTTGATATTGTTATATTTTTCACATGTGAAGCTAAGAGGATAAAATGATCATATGGGTTTTTTAAATTTTTTTCCTAGTTTATTTGTGATAAATTTTAGATCATATGATGAATTTTATCAAAAGATATGCATGTGCAAAGTTGGCCTTCCAAATAGTTCTTGGCATAGTTAGCTCTATGGCATAAAAATCCAAGTGAGTAGATTAATGGAGTTATATATCACACATGTAAGGGTTTTAAAAGTTTTTTAACACATGATTGTATTATCCTATGTGAGGATGTCATATTTTCCATATTTTAGATTATGCATCTAAGTGTAGCAAAAGTTATAGAGGTCTAAATTTGGCCTTCCAGGTAGATAAACAATGGTCCCCATAATCATTTTTGCATGATTTTAAAGTTCAATACCAGATGAAGATAAAATAGTTAATGGTATTTCATACATACTCTCTCTCTCTCTCTCTCTCTCTCTCTCTCTCTCTCTCTCTCTCTCTCTCTCTCTCTCTCTCTCTCTCTCTCTCTCTCTCTCTCTCTCTCTCTCTCTCTCTCTCTCTCTCTCTCTCTCTCTCTCTCTCTCTCTCTCTCTCTCTCACACACACACACACACACACACACACACACACACACACACACACACACACACGGTGTGTAGTAATTCAAATGGATCAAAATTTTCAATTATTAATCTAATTAAAGATTGAGATCCTTTAAAAGGAATCCATGGATCATGTTCATTCCAAGATGTATGGAAGTAGTGAGATGAGGACAAGTGTTCAAAGTTTAACATCAAGCAGGTAAAAATATCAACCCTATTATAAGACAAAGTTAATAAGCTGTTACTATATATAGATATAAATGGTGTGTATTTATTGAGATGTTTTCAAGGTGTCCAATGTTTAACACATAAATACCAAGCTATGTACAGGAGATCGACGGAGCGCATTAAGTCAAATAGTCAAGATGAAAATCCAATGATGAGAAATTAAAGGTAAAGATCTAGTTATTTATAATAATATTGATGGTGCATGATCTATATAATTATCAAGAGTATGATATGGATTTTTAGTGACTGAAGTTTAACTTTGATCATTGGCATTTGAATATTTGATTTTCGTAAAGGGAAAAACTAGTACTCTATATTTTATACATAACTTTTGATCCAAGATGAATTCGAAGGTGATATAAAAATAAAATTTGAATAGGAATCCATGTACCATCTAGTGAGCTTGATTTTAATATCTAAAAATATTTACAATCAAATTTATAAAGGTTATAATTTGACTATGTGTTCATGTATGCTCTGTAAGTGACTCGAGAAGGATAATCAAGCTTGTGTTGATGTTTTTTTGATGTTTCATGATGAATTAGCTATTGGGGAGTATTACATAATTAATATGATCTATGTGTTATTTATAGGTTTGATAAATCTATCTTGAGTATGGAAAATTTATAATAATTTGTCTATGTGTTCATTCATAGTGTTCTTGTGTACAAGGCTACTATTAGAGTATATTGAGCATATATAGATGTGAGCAAAGATGACTATAATTTATTAAGGATATTTAAGGGGACATAAGGAGTGGAACCATGTATTTTAAATTGGTCCTATGTTATTGTTTTTCTCAATGGAGTGATAATTGGGTGATTACGTCTCCATGAGACCTATAAGGGCTACAAGGGCCTAATTAAAAGGTCTAACTACTTAAGGGTGACCCATTTATGCTATAACCAACCTATGAAGATTGTTTCAAGACATGTCTTGATGTGAGATATGAATTAAGGGTTAAGGCATGCCTAATGTCTGATTGAAGGTGTTGATGATCATCAATTCTCTATAAATAGTGAAACTAAAGATGATGGTTTCTAGATTTTTAAGAGGTGTGTGTGTGTGTGTGTGTGTGGGTGTGGTGGAGTGAAGGAGAGGGAGAGTGACTAGTAGATGAGTTAATGAGTAGAATAGATTTAGGGCTATGTGTATGACTTATGGGTCATGTTTCTAATGTCATAATAGTGCTCTTGCATGTTAATGATGAGAAAATAGGTCTTAGGTAATCTAAAAGGTGGCTTTGGATGCATTGAGTGTGTAGATTTGAAGAGAGGTGATATAATTTATATCTCCATAAAATTAGTAGGCAATAAAATTTAAAGATATGTTATATTCATAGATATTATTATGGCTACTCAACATATATGGGTTTTCAACCTACTTACAAGGTGAAACTTGTTAGAGGTTTAGTTGTTGTTGTTTCTCAGCTAGATAGGTGTTGTAGCACCTTGTGGGATTGTAGTATCACTAAATAAGGGATTATAGTTACTTGATCAGTTGTATATGGTATAAATTACTTCTTTTTATTATAGGATAATAGTCCAATTACAATTTATAGTGGGTTTTCTCCTCCAAGAGGGTTTCCCACATATCATGTGTTATGCACTTAATCTTGCATTGTCTCTCTTGTTCATTATTGTGAATTATGTGTATGCTTCATGAACACTTTAGATAACTAATTAAGAGTTTTGAAAGGTTTAAAATTGAAGTCATATTATTTGGTCTCACTGATTCACCCCTTTCTCTTAGTGATTATATCTCTAACAATGTTATACTTTTTTATTTACCAACTAATTAGACCTAAACCAAGGGAGAAATTATATCCTAAAGTAGACTTATAATTTTGAATGTTATTAGAACAACCTGAATATATATAATGATTTAGGTCAATGTTGATGCCCATTCCATAATGAATCCTAAAATTATAATTACCCTAAATGTAGTGGAGAATATGCTTAGATAATTTATAGTGTAACTAATGTGGTTCTTACATATATAGAGAGACTGTGCCCACTACATATGAGATATTATGTATAGTGTGTGTAAATTAAATGAGACTTCCAACAAGTTTTTGATACAAATTATCATCAACCAAAGGAGATGGATAATTAGCCTTAAGCTTCACAACATATAGAAAAGGGGTCAGATATAACTTATAATTAGACATGTTAAACTATGTAAGAAAATCAAGAGCATACTTAGATTGTTCAATAGTGATATCAAAGCCAAACTAAGAAATTTCAATCATATGAAAGTAATGCAACAAGCACAAGTTAGTAATTGAGAGCCTATCAGACAAATCAATTGTCATTAATTGAGAACCTATCAGACAAATCAGTTGTCATTATTAATTATTATTAGCCTTAAGCTTCTCAATAATTTTTGTCAGTTGTTCAATCTACTTATTCCTACATTTAGATTCATCATGCCTATATTTATTAAAGTAGGCACATGTAAGTCCCTCTTTTTTGGGTTTCTTATCTAAAGAGGAGGATTATTTTTATGATTTAGATTTAGCATCAAATTTATGACCCTTTATTTGATCTATGTCCTTGTTTTGTTTCTTCTCCTTACTAATAAAATCATTATGTTTGCCATGACTCACAAATGAGGTAGGCAATTTGGAGGATATCAATATACAATTTTATTGAGCTTGTCTTTCTCTCAAGTTAAGTCAACAACAAAGTCATCAAAGGATGACATAGTCCATGTACCTCTAAGGGCATGCTTGATGGAATGGAAGGTACAAGTGAAGACAAAATAGTCATCTCCTAACTTAGAAAGGATGGTAAGACTCAAATGATCATCCTTTTTTGTAATTACACATAATTTCAGCTATAATATGAGTAACTTGAACTTTCTAAAGAAGTCTTGTATTGTATCAAAAACATTTGGGCTCAAACTAATGATATCAATCTCCAACTCATGACCCGTCATGACATCCTAATTTCTAAAGGAGTTTTCTAATATCATCCACACTTTATTAGGATTAGTTGTGAATTTAATATGAAATAGTAATTTATGAGGCATATATAGGATTATAAGATTATAGGTTTCATCACTTTTATCATACCACTTCATCTTCTCTGCATATTCACATCATGGTTTAAGTTGGAGAAGTTAACAAATGAGTTTGAGGTAATAGATAAGTCTTGTCAAGGGTCACTCAATAGGAAACACATATATGAGACTCACAAATTTTTTTATGTAAGAGAGGCTTCCAACCCCACATAAACATATAAGGAAAAATAAAATACAATATTAAACAGTAAATGATGACAAGGAAATAATAAGCAATTTCCCACACAAAAATTTTATTGAAGGAGAATAATAACATGAATATGCCTCACCATTTTTCTTCCATATATTAGCCATGGGATAGCATAAGCATAGTCAACCATGATAAATTACCACATACGAGGGCATATGAATTATGGTTCCACTATCCAATACCAATATACAAAGAAAAAGTATGTATAATTTCATAGTAACCTATATCCACTAGACACTATCATTATGTAGAATAAAACCATGTAAAAGGGCATATGAATTTGGTTCCACAAGCCACACTACATAAAATAGGAAAACAAGGTAAGTAAATTCAATAAAAATTTGTTAGCATAACTTTTCCATTTTAAGTCAATAAAAGTTCCTAAAACTAGCCAATAATTTAGTAGGTATTTTACATATCTAAGCCCAAATAAGTATTAAACCCACATGGTGGCCATTATCACAATGATGAAAATATAAAAAAATAAAGAGGGTAATCCAAATGGCCTTAAAACTCTTGGAAACTACAATCATAGTAAGGAATAACTATAAATTTTACATAAATAAAATTTAAATTAATTGGGACATTAAAGCATACATTGGCTCCCCTCCTATATTCACTCAATAACACCATCTACAAGCCTTGGACAATAAATATCATCCTCCTTATCTAATCTCTTCTTGTAATCTCCCCTTATTATTTCTCTTTCCCTCTTTCAATTATTATTTTTTTAATAAAAAAAATTAATAAAGTCATCTCAAGGAAGAATTTCATTCCTCAAATAATCTAAACTCTTTCCTTTAAAATATAATTAGAAGGTGACATGTGTTTATTCCTATCCCTTGGCTCAAGGTCAATAAGTATCTCTTGGTAATAACTTTACTTACAAGTCCATGTAGGCAAGAAAGTTCACCCCTCATTAATGAACACACTATCCCATGCAATAAATAGGCATATGTACTACCTCAAAAGTCTTATTTGTCTCCTATAAATCCTCTCCAACATACCTATTGGTCCAAGGGCATCAAAATCAGCTTAATATATATAAAAAACATTTTATGTGATCCTCTAAAGTTAGATCTTCCATTCCATTTTAGTTTTGGGTCAAATGGTGCCACTTAATAAAAGGTGAATATTACTCTTAAGTTTTAAAGTAAGGGTTTTGAATATTATCAAAGGGGTTGAGTAGTTATAGGAGGGTTAAGGTAGTATACACTTCTGACTAGGTCCATAAATGATATGAGGTGTGGTTTTGGTCATAAAAGGGTCAAGTAATCATGACAACATTATATAAGTGATGTGATCATTCCTAACATAGTCTTAGTTCATTTTTTGACCTTCTTTATCACCTACACAACATACTTCACATAAAACTCCCTACACTAGATAGCTAAAACTACAAATGTTAACAATACAAGTGATCTCAATCAACAAGAAATTCACACAATATTTCCATAAAATCTCATATAAACAATAATAAACTCATACTAATCATCTAAACATATATGTAATCAAATATATGCTTAATAATAATAGATATAATAGTGAGGAGTTAATATGCATCATAATAGATAACCATAATAGTGTAAGTAAACTAATATTAGAATTATTAGAATAATCATCTAATCCAAGAATTTATTGTTCTTGTGTAAGTAATCAATAAAATCACATAATATATAGAATATTTTTCTTAGAATTAAGGGACCAATAACATATCATGTTTTAATAATACCTAAATCACATCTCAATAGGATGTGTATATACCATAGACTATTTAAAAGTGACACTATGAAAATAAGGCTCTCACATCCCCTTCCTCTTATGCATACTTCTTCTTAGAAGTCACAATGATTCAAAATTCTATTTTAAAGGATGTAATAATAATTACTAAGAATCCTATTGACTCAAATAAATATTATATCTAAGTTAATGATCACATATCTTTACTAACAAATCATGATATACAATACAATACACTAGAATATCCAATATCACAACATAACCCATCTTTATCACTCTAGGAGTTAGGTGGAAAAATATGTTAATATTTAACATAAAAAATAAGGCTAAGGATCACAACATCCTTTCAACCTCTACATAAGGAACAATCAATATGATGTCTCTCAACTTTTTGAATAATTTATGTAACAAGTTATAAACTTATCTCATATGCCAAAGGTAAATATTTACTTCTCACCTACTACTCCCACGCTCACTCAAGGAAAAAGGTACACAAAAAGTAGAATCAAAATAAAAAACATAAAAAGAGATGAGAATTATCAACTCAATCAGGTATTAAAATAAATAATCTAAGCAATATAACTCATTCCAAAAAAGGAGAACAAAGTAAAAGGTTAAACAAACCAGAATATTCCAAGTAATAATTAAGGTGAAAATGGCTAGACAACCCAATTCATTCCAAAACTAAAGATGATAAAGAAAAGTAGGATCTCTAACATTCAATAAGGTTTTAAAATAGTACATGTTTAAATAGACTCAAAATACATAACAATGAAAATTAAAAAAATAATCATTCCAATCAGCTAATAAGTCCAAATTTAGAACCTAAATAAACTCAAGGGTCACCACATCATGTATAAAAGTTCACAATTTCAAATATAATAATATTGAATAATTTGGATCGTGATGGACAAAAGTAGAGAGTAATGAGATAAAATATTTGATAGTAAGGTTTCCAAAGATAGAACAAAATGTTGAATGAGTAAAATATTAAGGAACAATGTTACCTTGAAGTGAGCACAAACCACAAGTTGAGGAGAATGTGACAAGTGGGGAAACTGTCATATGGAGAAAAATCCCATGATCTATTATAAACATTAAAAAATGAATAAATACAAATAAAATAACATGTATAATCTTAGGATAAGAATGAACTTAGGCCAAAAGAGCATCAAGGATTCAAGATCAAGATTATAACAGAAATAATGATTTGTGAGTTGAGATTCACAAGTGTTGAAGGGGAGAGGAGATATATTTATAAAGATATAAGAGAGGAAAGGAGTTACAAGTGCAAGTTATAATATGAGTTTCATATGTACCTAATCCTATTACAAGTTGGGAGGATGTCTGTGCCATGTGGTGGGAGAGGATTTACATGAAAGTAACTTCAAATCCAACAACTGGACTAGAGAGGTGAGTGACACCTCACAAGGCTAGAATAAAGTGTACTTATAAATACAATAAATACACAAACACACAAGAATAAGGATATGTCTAAAACCATAAGGAGGACCTAGATTAAGGTTAATTATCCTACACTCCCCCTTAAACCTAAATTTGGAGTTAAAAAGTGGAAAAACCTTATATAAATAAAGGAGATGATATTACATAATACTACCCTTTATTATAATCTTCTTTCAAGAAAAATTACAAGAGTTTTAGAGAATAAATAAGAAAAGGTTTCACCAAGAACCACAAATAAGAAAGCATGATCACCAATAATCTCTAATAATCCTCTTTAGATAATGTAGTTGATTTGTAATAGAATAAAAAATAAGGAGTAATGATCCGCAAGCCTACAAAATTAGCAAGCTAACACCAATCTTTCATGCTAAGAAACTATTATGTTGAAAATACAATTTACATTGATAATGTAATAAAAGTAGATGTAAAGTAAAATGGAGAAAAGACAATTTCCATCATAAAATATGTAAATCTACACAAAAGAAAGTTAGTCAACATAATCAAAACATATATCCTATGCAATAAAAAACAAGGAATGTAATAAAATATATTTAGTTAATCAAAATGGAGACAAAGAAGATGTTTTATTTTTAAAAGATATTTTACATGAATTATAACAAGAATTATATCAAGAAGACATATTAAAGTCTCTATAAGATCCATTTTATTTAGGAGTACAAACACTTTTACCCTTAGAGATAGGAGACTCACACAATTTTTTAATAATACAAAGTGTCACGTTTGTATTTACCACAAGATTTG
Organism: Torreya grandis; assembly: GCA_037957365.1. NCBI lineage: Eukaryota > Viridiplantae > Streptophyta > Pinopsida > Cupressales > Taxaceae > Torreya > Torreya grandis. The sequence continues at coordinate 900,147 of JARHVA010004670.1, forward strand.
TATGGGTATAATTTATAATATTTAGATATAAAATACCCTTATTTTCCAAAATTCACACAAGGTTTAATAATTTTAACCCAAACATGAACATTAGAAGTAGTATAATAATAAAAGCTACATTATATGTCCTTCGATTTAGATGACAATAAGATGTTAAATATGCATTGGAAGCATTAAAATCATCAAAATTGAGTCCTTTACAATTTCCATTAGGAGGTAAAATAGGTTCAATAATATCATTTTTTTACTTACCAAGTATACCACCCTAATATCCTATATTTTGCATGATTTTTAAGCTGAGGTTGGTAAAATAAGTGTTCAAAGACATTTTAGGTGTATGAGAATAGGTATACCCATTATCATGAACAAAATATGTTAATTTTTCATTTATAATGTCAATAGAAGATTACATATTATCCATTTTGTTATGAAAAATAGTTTGAAGTACATTAATAGAATGATGCAAAGTAGTAATAATATTAGTTTGAATTACAATTTATTCTTTAAGAGAAACTATGCCATCAATTTAAAAGAAAATAATATGCATAGTGTGCTTAAAAATGACCAATTTAAGAGTCATAATTACACTAGCATGGAAATAAATTCAATGAAAAGAAACTAAGATTGATCCAACACACATTTTAAAAAATTCATTAAAAAAAATGAAGATAAAATTATGCTTTCAAGGTGATATTAACATGTAAATATAATTCCACACCAAAAATACTAATGAAATGGATTTAAATTCAACTTGGAAAATTAAATTAATTTTAAAATAATTTTGATTTAATTCACCAAAAAAATAACACCACACCAAAGCATGAAATTGTTTCAATTTTCAATGCCAATAATAAATTCTAATGTTTTCAATAAAAAGGATGGTTTAAAAAAAAAATTAATTTCCTTCTAAAAATATATAGATCTACATAGAAAAATAACCATGAAGAACTTTTATTATTTTGACTTTACAAAAGATTTCCATTTTTTTAATTTTAGTTTTTGATAACTTATGAATTTGATAAATTTAATGCATAAAGCACCAAAAAAACATTTAATATGTTATCTAATTTTATATCAAAGAACATACATTCTATGTAGATATCAAATTAAAGACAATGAGTAGTAATGGAAAATGTTAAATGATGACTTATCACACTTTACTAAGTTTGAACATTATTTCTTATAGTTTTTAATAAGAAATAATATTTTAGTTAGACCATTATTTAGCAAAGGTGATTTGATATGTAATAATATTATAGTGAATACAATGATGAATTCAAAGTAAAATTAATCAAATCATCAAAATAATCATTGACCAAAAAAACAAAGTGCGAAAATGGATAAAACAAAGCGCTTTTATGGATAAAACAATAAAACCAATATTATATGAAACTTGGCATGAATGAATTTTTATTGAAGAAAATGGAATTAACATTATGGAAAGAGAAAAGGACAAGGTAAATCAAATACATGTTGAAAATGGAAGAAACATAGACACAAGAAAAAATAAACTTGAAAAGGGAAAGCCACATCTACAACCAATAGAATGCTAAAGAAGCAAATGAATTAAGGTAAATCTTGAGCATGTAGTTAATGAAATTAGGTAGAGGAAAGGAGAGGAATAAATTAAATGTTAGGTAGGATGGACTAAAATGTCTGCATATTAAAAAAGATTGATAAAAATTCCAATAGCTATCAAAGGTAAAGACCACATAGAGGGAAGACCATAAAATAGTTAAAAAATTATAAAAAAGGAGTGCCACGGTAAAAAAAAACCATAAAAAAATCAATTTCCAATAAATATCATATTTAGCATGTGTTAAAATTATTAAAAAAACCATGAAATATACCAACCATAAAAATGTACATAGGACCTAAGGTAAATAGTAAATAAAAAATCCTAAATGTGACTAACGAAAGCAATAAAAATAGAATGCTACAAGGAAAAAAAATGAAGATGGAATACCTAAAATAGATAAAAAGAGAATGAGCATAAAAATAAGGGTACAATGTTGAAGCTTGTAACAAAACTAGATCCTAGAAAAAAATAGACAAATTTGAAAAATAGTATAAATAAACACACAAAGATTTATATTTTTTAATTTATTGAACTAAAATATTAGAACCAGTAAGCTTAGAAAAATAAAAATCAGAACTAGAAACTAGAATGATTATTAGCACATGAAAAAACTAGAAGTGTTTTTCATTTCCTTTCAGTTCAATTAAAGTATTACATAAAAATTTATATTGAAATATCTAGACCATAAAGCAAAAAACACAAGAATGGAGTAGTTTTTCTGTGTTATATGTATAAAACTAGAAAAATGGCTTCAAAAAAAAAAAAAAAAACAAAAACAAAAACTCCTAGATCAACCTACAAAAATGATAGGTTAAAAATAAACATGCCAAAACTAATGGATTAAGAAAAACAATTATTTTCTTCTTTTTCATCGACAAACTTATACAAATTCTCAAATTTCAACATTAAAATATTGTGAGATCTGATACCATGACAGTAATGTTTCTAAAGATCAAATTAAATATTGAATACTTAATAAGAATTAAGGAACAATGTTACCTTGAATTGAGAAAAAGCCATATGTTGAGGTGAATGTGGAAAGTGGGGAAACTATCATATGAAGAAAAGTCTTACATTCTATTAGAAGATTGCAACAATGAATCACTTCAAATACAATAGCATGTAGAATCTTCAAAAAAAATGTCATTAGGCTAAGAGAGCATCAAGGATGTAATAGAAAGAGTTAGAATAACAAAAATGAGTTGTGAGTTAAGAGTTGTAAGTGTTGAAGAAGGGGAGAGTAGAGTTCTATATAAATATCTAGGAGAGAAAAGGAGTTACAAGTGTAGTATCCAACATGAGTTTCATGTGTCCCTAATCTTCTTACAAGTGGGTAGGATGTGTGTGCCATGTGGGAGGAGAATAATTACATGCAAGTAACTTAAAATATAACAAGTGGACTAGAGAGGTGATTGACACCTTAAAAGGTTATAATAAAATGAATTTATAAATACAATAAATACACACACATATAAGACTAATGATAAGACTAGAACTATAGGAATGACTCAAAATAAGATTAATTATCCAAAGCTACCCCTTAATATAAAATTTTAAGTTACAAAATTGGATAAAACCTTTTACAAACAAATAAGGGAGATGAAATTACATAATACTCCCCATTAATAGTAACTTCCTTCAATGGGAATTATAAAAGTTTTAGAGAATAAATAAGAGAAGGTATATCCAAGAGTTAAAAGGAAAAAAATGTGATAACCAAAAATCTCCAAGAATCCTCTTCAAACAATGTGATCGACTAATAATGGAATAAAAGGCAACAAGAAGGAGTAATGATCCATAAACCTAAAAACCAAGCAAGCTAAAGCTAATATTTTAAGTTAAGTAACCATTATGCCAAAAATAAAATCTACATAGATAATGTGAAAAAATAGATGTAAAAGAAAATGGAGCAAAGATATCTTCCATCATAAAGTGTGTAAATATAGATGAAAATAAGTTATTAAACATAATAAAATAATATTTCTTGTGGATCAAAATTTAGGGAATGAAATAAAAGAGAATTAATTAATCAAAATGGAGATAAAGAAGATGTGTCACTTGCAAAATATATTCTATGTGAAGTATAATAATAATTATCACATGAAGGCATATCAAATTCTCTAGAATATGTATTTTCTTTAGGAATACAAAATATTTTAATCCTTAAAGGTAGGATATTTAGTCATCTTCCAATAATTCAAAGGTCATGTATATATTTACCACAAGATTTGCATAGATACAATTTCCAACATTTAGATATACAATGCTCATGTTTTACATAATGCACATAAGGTTTAAAAAATTTAACCAAAGCATGAGCATTAAAAGAAGTATAATAAAAAAAAAGTTGCATTATAATTCCTTCAATGTAGAGGACAATAAGATTCCATGTTTGGTTTACAAGTAGTAGAATCATAAAATTGAGACCTTTAAAACTTTCATTAGGAGGCAAAAGAATTTCAAGAAGATCGTTTTATCACTTACCAAGTGAACCAACCAAATAACCCATATTTTATATATATTTTAAGTCAAGGTTGGTAAAATATGTGTTTAAATATATTTTAAGTGTATGAGAATTAGTAGACCCATTATCATGATCAAAATATGTCAATTATAACATCAATAGAAGATTACATATTATCCATTTTGTTATAAAAATAGTATGAAGTGCATTAATGGAATGATGACCAGTAGTAATAGTATTAGTTTTAATTGAAATTTATTCTTTAAGATCAGCTATGTCATCATTTTAAAAATAAATAGTGTGCATAGTGTGCTTAAAAATGACCAATTTAAGAACCATGAAAATAAATGAAAAAATTGCACTAGCATGAAAATAAAATAAATAACAAAAAACTTAGATTGATCTAATACAAATTTTTAAAAACTCATCTTAAAAAAACAAAGATAAAAATATTATTGAAAGGTAATATTAAATTTTAAATATAAGTCCACAAAAAAATTACGAACTAAATGGATTTGAATGCCACTTTTGAATTAATTTAGTTTTGAAAGTATTTTATTTAATTCACCAAAGAAGAAAACACTACACCACACCAAATCATGAAATTGTTTTTATTTTTAATGCCAATAATAAAGCCTAATGTTTTCAAAAAAGGGTGGTTTTAAAATAAAATTTTGAATTTCTTTCTAAAAGTATTTAAAGACACATAGAAAAATAACCACCGAGGACATTTATTATTTTAACTTTATAAAAGATTATTGTTTTTTTGGTTTTTGAAAACTTATGAATTTGAAAATTTTAACACAAAAAAAAAAAAAAAAAACATTTAATATTTTATCCTATTTGATATCAAATAACTACCATTCCATGTAGTTCTCAAAGCAAAGACAATGACTAGTAATTAAAAAGAGTATATGATGACTGATCACACTTTACCAAGTTTGAACAATTTTTTTTTGAAGTTTTTAACAAGAAAGAATATTTTAGTTAGAGCTTTGTTTAGCAAAGGTGATTTGAGATTTAATAATATGAAAATGAATACAATGATGAATTCAAATTAAAATTAATCAAATCATCAAAATAATAAATAACCCAAAAAAAATCAAAGCACCAAAATGGAGAAAATAAAGCTCTTCAATGGATAAATCAATAAAACCAAGATTAAATGAAACTTGGCATCAATGAATTTTTATTAAAAAAATTGAAGTGCACATTATGGAAAGAGAAAAGGACAAGGTAACCAAATAAAAATTAGAAAAGGAAAGAACATGGAAATAAGAACAAAGAAACTTGAAAAAGGAAAGCCACAACCACAACCACAACCAACATAATGTTAAAGAAGGCAATCCCTTAAGGTAAATCCTGAGCATGTAGATAACAACAATAGGTAGAGTAAAGGAGAGTAATAAATTCAACATCAGTTATGATGGACTAAAATGTCTATATATTAAAAAAATATTGATAAAAAATCCAACAACTATCAAAGGTAAAGACCACCACTTAAAGGGAAGACACCAAAATAGATGAAACATTATAAAAAAGGAGTGTCACTGTAAATTATTAAAAATAAAAAATAAAAATAAAAATAAAATAAAAAATAAAACTAGAAACAAATCAATTTCCAGTCAATATCATGTTTAACTTGTGTTACAATTCTAAAAAAAAACATGAAATATACCAATCGATCAAAATTTACATACGACCTAAGGTAAATAGTAAAGAAAAAGACCCAAAGGTGAATACCAAAAGGAATAAAAGGATAATACTACAAGGAAAAAATGAAGATGGAAAAATGAATATGGAATACCTGAAATAGTTAAAAGAGAATGATCATAAAAATAAGTGTACAATGCTGAAGTTGGTAATAAAACTAGAGCCTAGAAAAAAGTAGACAAAGCTTTAAAAAGTATAAATAGACACATAAAGATATAAATTTGTTTTATTATTGAACTACAATATTAGAACTAGTAAGCTTAGAAAAATAAAAATTAGAAATAAAAACTAGAATGCTTGTAAGCACAATAATAAACTAGAAGTGTTTTTCATTTCCTTTAAGTTCAATTAAAGTTATACACAAAAAATTAGTTTAAAATATCTAGACCATAGAGAAACAAATGCAATAATGAAGTAATTATTTTATGTTATATGCATAAAACTAGAATAATGGCTTAAAAAAAATTCCTAGAGCAATCTACAAAAATGATAGGTTAAAAATAAAATATGCTAAAACTAATGGATTAAGAAAAAAAATTGTTCGCTTCTTTTTCATCCACAAACTTAAAAATCTCAAAGTTCAACATTAAAATAATGTGAGATTTGATACCATGAAAGTAATATTTTTAAAAATTGAATCAAAGTTTGAAAGAGAAATAATAATTAAGTAATAATGTTACCTAGAAGTGAGCACAAACCACAAGTTGAGGTGAATGTGACAAGTGTGAAAACTGTCATATAGAGAAAACCTCAAAATCTATTAGAAGCTTACAAAAATGAATCACTCCAAATACAATAACATGTATAATATTAGGATAACAATAGCCTTAGGCTAAGATAAAATCAAGGATGCAAGATAAAGAATTAAAAAAACAAGAATGACTTTCGAGTTGAGAATTTCAAGTGTTGAAGAAGGGGAGAGGAGAGCTCTACACAAACAAATAGGAGATAAAAGGAGTTAAAAATGTAATATCCAACATGAGTTTCATGTTTCCCTAATCATATTACAAGTGGGAAGGATGTGTGTGTCATGTGGGGGGCGAGGAGTTCCATGAAAGTAACTTAAAATCTAACAAGTGGACTAGTGAGGTGATTGACACCTTAAAAGGCTAGAATAAAGTGCATTTATAAATACAATAAATGCACACACACATAAGACTAAGGATAATAATAAAACTATAGGAACTCAAATTAAAATTAATTATTCAACACTCCCCCTTAATATTAAATTTTGAGTTACAAAAGTGGAGAAGCCTTTTATAAACAAACAAGGGAGATGAAATTACATAATACTCCCCATTAATAGAAACTTATTTTGAGAGTAATTACAAAAGTTTTAGAGAATAAAGAAGAGAAGGTATCTCCAAGAGTTGCAAAGAATAAAATGTGATCACCAAGAATCTCCAATAATCCTCTTCAAATAATGTGGTTGATTCATAATGGAGTAAAGACCAATAATAAGGAGAAATGATCCTCAAACCTGGAAAACAAGCAAGCTAATAGTAGTTTCAACTTAAGTAACCATTGTGTCAAAAATACAAACTACATACATAATGTAATAAAAATAGAAGTAAAGGAAAATGGAACAATGACAAATTTCATCATAAAGTGTGTAAATACATATGAAAAGAAGTTATTCAATATAATCAAAGAATATATCCTATGAAATAAAAAGCAAGGAATGTAATAAATGATATTTAGTTAATCAAAATGGAGATAAAGAAGATGTGTCACTTTCAAAAGATATTTTGTGTCAAGTATTAGAATAATTATCATAATAAGGCATATCAAATTCTCTATAAGATGTATTTTTTTTAAGAATTCAAACAATTTTATCCTTAGAGGTAGGATATTTAGTCATTTTCTAATAATGCAAAGTGTCATGCATAGATTTACCATTAGATTTACATGGATTCAATTTCCAACATTCATATATATGATACTCATGTTTTAAACAATGCACATAAGGTTTATAAATTTCAAACAAAACACAAGCATTAGAATCAGTATAATTAAAAGAAGATGCATTATACATCGTTCAATGTTGAGGACAATAAGATTCCAAATTTACATTAGAAGTAGTGTAATCATCAAAACTGAGACCTTTAAAATTTTCATTAGAAGGAGGCAAAATATGTTTAAGAAAATAATTTTCTCACCTACCAAGTGTACCACCCAAATAAACCATATTTTATATGATTTTTAAGTTAGGGTTTGTAAAATAAGTATTCAAATATATTTTTTAAGTGTATGAGAATTAGTAGACCCATTATCATGAGCAAAAGATGCCAATTTTTCATTTATAACATCAATAGAAGATTACATATTATCCATTTTGTTATAAAAATAGTTTGAAGTGTATTAAAGGAATGATGTAAAATAGTAATAGTATTATCTTGAATTTCAATTTGTTATTTAAGATCAGTTATGTCATTAGTTTTAAAGGAAATAGTGTACACAATGTGCTTTAAAATGTCTAGTTTAAGAGCCATGATAATAAGCAAAATAAATTACACTAGTTTGAAAATAAAATCAATGACAAATAACTTAGATTGGTTTAATGCATATTTTAAAAAACTCAACTTTAAAAAATGAAGATAAAAATATGCTTGCAAAGTGATATTAACATTTAAATATAAGTTCACACAAAAATGCAAATGAAATGGATTTTAATGCCACCTGGTAAATTAATTTAGTTTTGAAAGTATTTTTATTTAATTTACCAAATTAAAAAACACCCTACCAAATCATGAAATTGTTTTTATTTTTAATGATAATAATAAAGCCTAATGTTTTCAAAAGAATGGTGGTTTTGAAGCCTTTTTTTTTATTTCTTTAATTTCCTTCTAAAAGGATTTAAATCCACATAAAAAAAAAACCACCAATGACTTTTATTATTTTGACTTATAAAAGATTATTATTTTTTTTTTTGGTTTTTGAAAACTTATGAATGTGAAAATTGTAATGCATAAAGGAAATAAAAAATTAATATGCTATCAAATAGCTACCATTCCATGTAGATCTCTAAATGAAAAATACTAAATGATGACTTATCGCACTTTATCAAGTTTTAAACATTTTTTTTGAAGTTTTAAACAAGAAAGAATCTTTTAGTTAGAGCACCATTTGGAAAAGGTGATTTGTGATGTAATAATATGGAAATGAATAAAATTATGAATTCAAAGTAAAATTAATCAAATCATCAAAATAATAATTGATGCAAAAAAACAAAGCACCAAAATGGAGAAAAAAAAGTGATTTAATGGATAAAATAATAAAAACAAGATTAAATGAAAGTTGGTATGAATGATGTTTGAATGAAAAAAATTGCAGTGCACATTATGGAAAGAGAAAAGGATGAGGTAAATCAAATGCACATTGAAAATGGAAAGAAAGTGAAAAAAAGAACAAAAAAACTCAAAAAAGGAAAGCCACAACCACAACAAACAAAATGATAAAGAAGTAAATGCCTTAAGGTAAATCCTAAGAATGTAGATAATGACATTACATAGAGGAAAGGAGAGGAATAAATGAAATTTTAGTTATGATGGACTAAAATGTCTACATATTAAAAAAAATTGATAAAAAATCCAATGGATATTAAAGGTAAAGACCACCACTTAGAGGGAAGACAACAAAATAGATTAAACATTATAAAAGAGGAGTGACATAGTCAAAACACCCAAAAAACCAATTTTCAATCAATATCATATTTAGCATGTGTTAAAATTCTAAAAAAAACATGAAATATACCAATCAATAAAAATGTACATAGGACCTGAGGTAAATAGTGAGGAAAAAATACCAAAGATGACTTGCAAAAGGAATAAAAGGAGAATGCTACAAGGGAAAAAGTGAATATGGGATACCTAGAATAGATAAAAATAGAATGATCATAAAAATAAGGGTACAATACGAAATCTTGTAATAAAACTAGAGCTTGGAAAAAAATAGACAAAGCTAAAAAAGAGCATAAATAAACACACAAAGATATGCATTTGTTTTGTTATTGAACTACAATGTTAAAACCAATAAGCTTAGAAAAATAAAAAATTGAACTATAAAATAGAATTTTTGTAAGCACAATAATAAACTAGAAGTGTTTTTCTTTTCCTTTGAGTTGAATTAAAGTTGTACACAAAAAAATATATTGAAATATCTAGACCATAGAGAAAAAAATGCAAGAATGGAGTAATTTTTTTTGTTATATGCATAAAACTAGAATAATGTTTTGGAAAAAAAATTCTAGACAAACCTCCAAAAGTGACAGCTTAAAAATAAAATATGCCAAAACTAATGGATTAAGAAAAAAAATATTTTCTTATTTTTCATCCATGAAATTATAAAAATTCTCAAAGTTCAACATTAAAAGACTTTGAGATCTAATATCATGACAGTAATGTTTTTAATGATCAAATTAATTTTTTAATGAAAACTAATAATTAAGGAACAATATTATATTGAAGTGAGCATAAACCACAAGTTGAGGTGAATGTGACAAGTGGAGAAACCATCATATGGAAAAAAACCTCACAATATATTAGAAGCTTACAATAATAAATCTAAATAAAATAACATGTAGAATCTTAGGGAATTAATGGCCTTAGATCAAGAGAGAATCAAGGATGCAAGAGAAAGAATTAAAAAAAAGAATGATTTTTTAGTTGAGAGTTCAAGTATTTAATAATGGGAGAGGAGAGCTCTATATACATGGCTAAGAGAGCTCTATATATGTGGATAGGAGAAAATAGGAATTACAAGTGTAAGATCCAACATTAATTTCATGTTTCCCTAATCCTCTTACAAGTAGGGAGGATGTGTGTACCATGTGAGGGGAGAGGAGTTACCTGAAAATAAATTCAAATCCAACAAGTGTATTATAGAGGTGAGTGATACCTTAAAAAAATAGAATAAAGTGTATTTATAAATACAATAAATACACACACATAAGACTAAGGATAAGGATAAAACTACATGGACTCAAATTAAGATTTATTATTCAAATCTCCCCCTTAATATTAAATTTGGAGTTATAAAAGTGGAGAAAACCTTTTACAAATAAATAAGGGAGATGAAATTACATAATACTTCCCATTAATAGAAACTTCCTTTAAGAGGAATTATAAAAGTTCTAGAGAAGAAAGAAGAAAAGGTGTCTCCAAGAGTTTCAAGGAATAAAATGTGATCACTAAGAATATCCAAGAAGCCTCCTTAGATAATGTGGTTCATTCACAATGGAACAAAGACCAACAAGGAGAAATGATCCACAAACCTAGAAAACAAGCAAGCTAACACTAATTTTTGAAATTAAGTAACCATTATGTCAAAAATACAGTCTACATACATGATATAATAAAAATAGATATAAAGGCAAATAGAGAAAATATAGCTTCTATCATAAAGTGTTTAAACATGCACTAAAATAAGTTATTTACCATAATTAAAGAATATATCCTATGCAACAAAAATCAAGGAATGTAATAAAATAGATTTAGTTAATCAAAATGGAGACAAAGAAGACGTGTCACTTACAAAAGATATTATGCATGAAGTATTAGAGTCATTATCATTATAAGACATATCAATTTATATAGAAGATGCATTTTAGTTATGAATACAAATAATTTTATCCTTAGAGGTAGTATATTTTATCATTTTTCAAAAATGCAAAGTGTCATGCATAGATTTACCACAAGATTTGCATGGATGTAATTTCTAACATTTAGATATACAAAGCTATTTTTTTACACAATGCACATAATGTTTAAAAATTTTAACCAAAGCATGATCATTAGAATTAATATAATTAAAATAAGATACAATATTATTGTTCAATGTAGGGGACAGTAAGATTCCAAATTTTCATTAGAAGAAGCAGAATCATCAAAATCGAGTCCTTTAAAATTTACATTAGGAGGCAAAAGAGGTTCAAGAAAATCATTTTCTCATTTATCAAGTGTACCACCAAAATAACCCATATTTTATTTGATTTTTAAGTCAGTCTTAGTAAAATAAGTGTTCAAATACATTTTAAGTGTATGAGAATCAGTAGACTTATTATCATGAGTAAAAGATGTAAATTTTTCATGTATAACATCAATAAAAGATTACATAATATCCATTTTGTTATACAAATAGTTTGAAGTGCATTAATGGAATAATACAAAGTAATAATGGTATTAATTTGAATTTGAATTTATTATTTAAGATCAATTATGTCATCATTTTAAAATTAAATAGTGTGCATATTGTGCTTAAAATGGCTAGTTTAAGAGCCATGAGAATAAACGAAACAAATTTCACTAGAATGGAAAGAAAATCAATGACAATAAACATAGATGGACCCAATGCACATTTAAAAAATCTCATTTAACAAAACAAAGATAAAAATATGCTTTCAAGGTGATACTAAATTTTAAATGGCTTTGAATTCCACTTGGTAGATTAATTTAGTTTTGAAAGTATTTTGATTTAATTCACCAAAAAAAATACCACACCAAATCATGAAATTGTTTTTATTTTTAATGCCAATAATAAAGCCCAATGTTTTTTAAAAAAAGGGTGGTTTTAAAACAAAAAATTAAATTTCCTTCTAAATGGTTTTAAAGCCACGTAGAAAAACAACCAAGGACTTTTATTATTTTGACTTTATAAAAGTTTTTTTTTGGTTTTTAAAAACTTATGATTTTTAAAACTTTAATGCATAAATAAAAATACATTTACTATGTTATCAAATTTGATATCAAATAAATACCATTCCATTTAGATCTCAAATTAAAGACAATGAATAGTAATGAAAAATAATAAATGATGACTTATCACACTTTACCAAGTTAAAACATTTTTTTTTAAGTTTTAAACCAAAAAAAAATCGTTTAGTTAGAGCACCATTTGTCAAAGGTGATTTGAGATGTAATAATATGATAGTTAATACAATGATTAATTCTAAGTAAAATTAAACAAATCATCAAAATAATAATTAATCCCCAAAAAATAAAAGTACCAAAATGGAAAAAATAAAGTGCTTTAATGGATAAAACTATAAAACCAAGATTAAATGAAACTTCACATGAATGAGTTTTTAATCAAAAAAAATTAATTATATAGTATTAAATATAAAAACACAAGTAAATAAAATACACATTTCAAAGGGAATGCATGTTCCCACAAGAGAAAATAAAATCTAAAATGGAATGCCAAAGCCACAACCAACAGAATGCTAAAGAAGTAAATGCCTTAAGGTAAAACATTAGCATGTAAATAATGAAAATAGATAGAGGAAAGGAGAGGAATACATGAAATTATTGATAGGATAGACAAAAGGTCTTCATATGTAAAAAAATTTTATAAAAAAATACAACTATCAAAGGTAAAGACCACCACTTAGAGGGAAGATAACAAAATAGCTGAAATTTAAAAAAAAAAAAAAAAAGAGTGCCATAGTCAAAACAAACATGAAAAAAAATTAATTCCCAATTGATATTATATTTATCATGTGGTAAAAATCTAAAAAACAAACCATGAAAGACATCAACCAATTAAAATGTACATAGGACCTGGGGTAAATAACAAAGAAAAAATCCCATAAGTGAATACCATAAAGAATAAAAGGAGAACACTGTAAGGAAAATAAAACATGAAGATGGATAAATTAAAATGGAATACTTGGAATATCTAAAAAGAGAATGTCTGTAAAAATAAGAGTACAATGTTGAATCTTTTAACAAAACCAAAGCTTGGAAAAAGATAGACAAAGTTGAAAAAGAGAGAAAATAAACACAAAAAGATATAAATTTATTTTGTAATTGAACTTAAATATTAGAACTAGCAAGCTTATAAAAATAAAAATAATAACTATAAACTAGAGTGCCTATAAACACAATAATAAAATAGAAGTGTTTTTTTTTTCCTTTATGTTTAATTAGATTTCTACACTAAAAAATAGATTGAAAGATAAAGACCATAGAGCAAAAAATGCAAGAATGGAGTAATTTTTTGTGCTATATGCATAAAACCAGAATAAGAATTTGAAAAAAACTCATAGATCAACCTAAAAAATTATAGTTTAAAAACAAAATATGACAAAACTAATGGATTAAGAGAAAAAAACAATTATTTGCTTCTTTTTCATCCATTAACTTGAATAAATTCTCAATGTTCAACCTTAAAATATTATGAGTTATGATACCATGATAGTAATGTTACCAAATATTTAATGAAACATTGAATGAGAAATAAATATTAAGGAACAATATTATGTTAAAGTTAGCACAAACCATAAATTCAGGTGAATGCAACAAGTGGGGAAACTATCATATAGATAAAAACACCAAAGTCTATTAAAATCATGAAATAGTAAAAGAATCCAAATACAATATAATTCAAAATCTAATGATAATAATGGCCTTATTCCAACAGAGCATTAAGGATACAATAGAAAGACTTAGAACAATAAGAATGAGTTGATAGTTGAGATTTACAATTGTTGAACAAGGGGAGACCAGAGATGTTTAAAAATAACTAAAAGAGAACATGAGTTACAATTACAAGATTAAACATGAGCTCTTGTGTCCCTAATCCTCTTAAAATTTGGGAGGATGTGTGTTCCATGTAGTGGGAGAGGAGTTACATGCAAGTAATTTTAAATCTAACAAGTAGACTAAAGAGGTGAGTGATATATAAAAAGGATAGAATAAAGTACATTTATAAATACAATAAATTCACACACATATAAGGCTAAGGATAATCCTAAAACTATAGTAAATACCTCAATTAATGTTAATTATCCAACATATAAAAACCTAGAAACACTTCTTAAATACCCTCATGTGGTATTAGGAATGCATCACAACTCTAAGTTTTCATAACCACCATAAACTTACCAACTTTTAAGTATTAAATATCACAATACATTTTTTAAAATAGTGGTAAAATTATTACAACACGTGGAATAATTAAGACACTCCATATATACACCCTCTCTAGCCAACACAATATAAAAGACACCATTTTACTAAGGCAAAGGAATGTAGTCAAAATAACACAAAAGAAACAAGTCCTTGATCTAAAAGAACACTTACTTAACGTCATATAAGATATAACCCACTCAATGGAATTATGATGATGTTACTTAATGGTAAGAGAGTATCAAATCATCTCAATGCTAGATAAGTGATAACTAAACAAAAAATCATCCCCAAACAAAGGGAGTGTATGAAGTATCAATCCATAAAAAAAAAACACATAGGAAGCCACTAATAAAACATATTAAACTCCTGTAATATAAGGATAATTCCCATTACCCAAGGGTGGTGATAATCTCAAATGGGTCATCTAAGACCCCTCCCATATAATTGACATCATCAAGGCATAAAATCCATCTAACAAGTGTACACTTTCTTACGTGAGATACATCCCATGCTTGTACAACATTGACTACACAATGCACAAGTGTCCCCTAGGGAATTTGATTATCAAGATTAAAGGTCAAACCCTCATGAATATGATTATTCTAAGGTGATCAATGAGGTTATATGAATTTATTATTCATGAAACTCATGAATTATTCTAGGTACTCACCTACCTAACATGATATATATAAATCACTAAAAAATATCAATTGAACTAAATTTTTAGCAACTCTAAGAAGATACATGTGATCTCTAAAGTCACATACTCATTATACCAAAAATACCTAACTCAAAAGGGTCATAAAAACAACATCATAACCTCCAAGACTCATGTGTTTTATCCATTATGTTTCCATAGAACTCATCTCCTCTAGGTCAAATCTAAAACACACTCACATGAGAATTCTAGGAAACTCTTACAATAATTTATGAAAACCTTGTAAAGAATGGGAAAATACATCATTTAATTAGTCAATGTACAAATGACACTCTTAGATAATTAATAAAATGACACCACTATATAATTCATCCTAATAGGGAAATAAATTTCCAATAACAAACAATGTGAAACGCTAAAAATATTCATCAAGATATACTCAAGGATGGCATAAACTTCAAAATCCAAACAAGAGTGTGGTATGGTAATGGAAAATGGACACTACAAACCCCAATACAAGCATCAAATATGTTACCACATGTCACTATATTTTCCATGTGTTTTAACAATATATTTTATCAAAAGGATACAACTCCAAAAATGAAAAGAGAAGGGTCACTTGAAAGGTCAACAAAAAAAATAGTTCAAATATCAAAACAATGCTAAACAATATTATCTAGGCATATAACATACAAACTACCAAATCAAGGGCATACTCTTATCATTAAAAAGTTTGATAAGAAGTAGGTACACCTAATTAGGGTCACTAATACCTTTATATTTGAAATATACTTATCTTAAGTCATTGATATCAATATTCATAGACAACCAAATCAACTATGTGCGACCACCATATAAGGAAAAATTCTCTATTAGTAATTTAACTCCTTATTATCATGAAACTCAAACTAACATGAATACATCAATCCATTCAATATGATTGACAATAAGTAATGTACACTTTAACATTTTTAGCAACATGTAAAATCAAATCACATTCATCTTCAAGGTCCTTATCAATAAAGTCACCATTGAAACACCATTGACTCAATAAAAGGGTGTTATCTAAACACATACTCCAAGAAATGGGGTCACAACATAAAATGGTTTGTTGACCATAAAATTTGGATATTAACATCCAAATGTATCCATATACCTTTGGTATTAGAAACACGTGATAATAGGAAATACTAGCACTCTGACACAACCATTACTTAATTAAGTTCATTGATTATAACCGCTTGGTGCCAATATGCCAAAAAATATTTTATGTTCCTCTCCAACCAACACTAACATATAAATCTAGTGGATATTCTTTATAATATGTGGATAATAAATAGGTTTATATCACTACCACACACATAAAAAATCCATTCAACATAAGGATAGGTGAAAACAAGGTGACCCACTTGAGGATCCCTATCAAGACCATCTATGTGGTGTCACCAGTTCATCACACAAGGTGAGGAGTAAATCTTAAAAAAAATCATGTACATGGATAGGTTTAAAACAAAAACCCATGTGAAACATCATGATTCTCTTTAAGCCTTTGTTGTCCATTGAAATAATCCTTTAGGCCTAAGTAGTAACAATGCCCAAATTATTCCATAAATTATTCATAAGGGAAGAGTCAACAACTAAAGAAAAATGGGATGGATTCACTAAATGCATCGTAATTATTTCAATCTCAACATCCAAGATGAGATAACATTAAGTAACCCTATATCCCACTTCAATTTAGTGGTAAGGTGACATTTACTTGAAATGGGGTCATTGAACCTAGAAAGCCCAATCTAGACCTAGATGTACAAGACACTCTAGTGTTTAGTTCAGATCAATCTTCATGGTGTTAAGAACCAATATAAATTTATCAAAAGAATCATCTAATAAGTCCTCCAAGGTAATATGGGTATGTAAAAGGTCATGGGGACATGTCCCATCATCTTAAAACACAATAACTCACTCATGAGCTAATGGTCATTTGGCCCTTGTAGCATATGACTTCATAATACCTACTTGGAACATTATTCCAAGCCTTCATCAACCTCATATGCTCTAATAGATGGTTGGGTTTACAAAAAATCCTAACATGGGTCTTTTAGGAATAGATACCCAAATAATAATCCAAGCATCTAATACTTGGTTGAAGATTCCATGATCCAAGGAACTCATCTTATGCATTATGTCTACCTCCTTAATAAGGTGTATCACCCATAAAGTACATGAATTTTTTCTCTAAAATATAAATGGTACCAAATAGACATCCCATAGTTATTGTGTTTTAACAATGATATGATAAAAAAATATAATGCATAAAAACTTACATGATAGGAACATACATAAAATAGGCCAATCTATTTTTTGAGATTGTATAATGCACATTACTCACAACTACATTTCCCATTAGCTATCCATATTTATGGTAGGATATGCACAAATAATATAAACAACCCATGTGACTAAATAAAATGGATGAAATACATAAGCGGATACACAATCTCTACACAAACCATGTAGTTACAACTTGCTCTAACTAGCCTAAAAGCTCTCACACAAGCCCATAAATTTATAAGAATTCCTAATGGGCCCCATGACCTTAAGTACAAAAATGGGTGCAGAAGTAAATGGATGTGGGTTTGACAAACCACTAGATCTAATGAGATGTCCTAACTCACAATGAAGTTAAATGAGATTTTTAAGTGATTCTAGACAATCACATGGATAAGTTCACACTTAATTCATAAATAAAGTATAATTTCAAGTTGCTTAAACATTAGAAAAAAGTTCTTAAATAAAGATCATTTATTACCCATATGACCCTAAAATGTGTCTAGAATATTTTTTTGATCCCCTTGAGAATGTATAAACCCATATCCAACATTGGGTCAATTAAATCTTGACCATTAGATTGAATCAGAGGTATAAATCCATTAATAAACCTTATTAAGTTCAATAAATATTTCAAAAAAACCATTCAGTCAAATGAGTTATTTGAGGATGACTTTTTCATA
The DNA here is from genome assembly GCA_037957365.1 of Torreya grandis. NCBI lineage: Eukaryota > Viridiplantae > Streptophyta > Pinopsida > Cupressales > Taxaceae > Torreya > Torreya grandis. Next base: position 918,481 of record JARHVA010004670.1, read on the forward strand.
ATGATCCCTCCTTTCTTTCCTCAACCCTTGATAAATTCCATTAATTAATTTATCAATTATAATTTGATTCATGCATAAATTATTAAGTTTTATAGGTACCTATATTATTAGAAAGGTTATATGAGGTCTTAGTCTCACGCAATTTCCAAAAGGATCTTGGGGACCTTCAATCTCCATGACAACCATTAAAGGTCATAAAACTATGTCTAAGGTAAATTTATTCTTAAAACATAATTTGATAGTTTAAAAATTATCTCATATGATAGAGGGTTGATAAATAACATGGGTCTATTTTGAGGTTAACCCGTTCTATGGCTTCTAAAAATTTGTAATTATCAAACTAGTCAAAACATACCTCCTTATGATAAAACTAGTATAACTTGAAAACCATTGAGTTCCATGTTTTTAGAACAAATTTATATGAAAGGTCAAAAAAAATTATTGAGGTTCCATTTTTGGATCCCCCACCTTTTGTCCTTCAAGAATCTATAATCATCTCCACAAAATCAATTATACCCGATATAAAGAGGTCTAGAAGTATATTTGTTGAAAAGAGGGTCATAGTTATAAAAGTATATTGTTCCAAGACTTAAAAATTATTTCATTCAAAAGATAAAAAGAAATGAGGGGGGTCCATTTTGGGGTCAGCCCACATTTGGTTTTCTAGGTAGTTGCAAACATTTTCACAAAAAGGTATGCCTTAGTTTAAAATTTTTTGGTTGCAATAAACTTCAGTTGCATGTTTAAACTTTAGAAAGGTAAGATTCAACAAAGAAATACATAAAATAACATGATCTTATAAATTAAAATTTTAATAAATATGTTTTAAATTTAAGATAGTTATATTATTGTGTCTAACTATAAAGGCTAGTTTGATATGCAATTACAAATGAGGTGATTCCATTACGTGGCTTAAGCCACATGGTCTCCTACCCAAAACTGCTTACCATGTTTTAATTTGAAACATGGAATGTTACCAAGCTAGGACCATGGAATTAAAACATCTAAGATAATAACAATACCATTATGGTCTTCCCACTATTGTCATACATTCACATGAGTGACCATCAACCAAATTCTTGACTACCCTAAAAAAGCGTACATTGCCCTTCTAAAGACTGTGCTAGGAGATTAACCTACAAAATGATAATTTAAAAAAAAATAGATCTAGCACACCACCTATTTATAAATTAAATAACAAGTGGATAAATTATTATAAATTTATGATTTTTTATTAACAATTATCTTGATCCCTCCAATGCATTATTTTCATGCAAATAAATTAAACAAAGTGGGGTAGATTACAAAGGAGGTATATAGATTTTTACTAGTGAAACTTTAAAAAATCATATTAATTCAGTTGTATGTCATAAAATTGTACTATAAATTTAATTAATTCTATAATTAACCCCATTTTAGAGCATGATTAAAAATGGAAAAAATTAGAATGAGTCAAAGGGCATAAAAATTATAAAAATGCTTTTAGACTTTCTTGGCTTCACACAAAGCAATGAAATTTGAATTTTTTTGAAACATATAACCTTTATTTTTAGAAAAATATTAAAATAAATTAAAATATATGTCCAATAAGCCATAATTTACAATTTTAGTTTCAACATAAAAAAATCAAATCATTACTTTTATAGTCTGATCCATTCAATAGAAGGGTAAGCAATAGATAAAGAATCCTCATGATTTTTTCTAATGACTATTACAATTTACTTCCACTAAATACATAATACTAAACTAAATAATTAAAATAACATTGATATCAAATAGACAATATAATTTTATTAAAAAATATATACAAGAGTGTTCAATAATTTGGTCTCCAAATAAACTCCAAAAGCAATCATAAGGCCAACCAAAAGGAAGGGCTTGCATCCCATTTATTTTCCATCATCAAGAGGAAAGACTAAGCACACATAAGATTAATAATCCCAAAGTTTAACATATTCACATGATGTTTTAAATTTTAAAATTTAACTAGGAAGGTTGGGATGATAGCTAAGGCTTGTCAAGGGTCACTCACTAGGAAATATGTCTAGGAGACTTGCCAGTTTGTTTACACGAGATAGGATTTCAACCCCACACAAAAATACAAAGAAAAAGAATGTAATATCAAACAAAAAATAATAAAAGGTATCCATTACATACTTATAACACTAAAATTTTGACCTAGGGAGAATAATATGTGGGGATGTCTCACCCTTATTCTACCATCTCTTGTCCATGAGAGATCATAATAACATGCAACCATGCTAAATTACCACATATGATGGCATAGAATTACAGTACCATCAAAAAATATAATTTCATAAATTAAAGCCATGTATATGGGTATATAAACCTAGTTCCACTAGACACTATCACTACATAAAACAACAAACCAAGACAAGTAAATTCAAGCAAATTTTGGAAGCATATCTTTGTCATTTTAAGTTAAGGAAAGGGAATTAAAATTATACAAAAATTTATGAGGGATTTTTCATCTCCAATCCTAAATTTTCATTTAAAACCACATGGAATCCATTATCACATTCATTTAAACATAAGAAAAGAAAAAGGGTAATCCAAATGGCCTTAAACCTTCTGTAAACTACAACCAAAATAAGAGAAAAATATAAATTTAACATGAATAAAATTCAAAATAATTGGGGTATAGAATCCTACCCTAAATCCCATCATGGATATACTCTATAACACAACCTACAAGCCTTGGAAAATATTTATCCTCCTTCTCTAATATCTTCATCTAAGCTCCTCAAATTCTTTCTCTCTCTCCTCAACTTTCAATTCTTCTAAATTTCACAAATGAAAAAAGTCCTCTCAAAGAATGATTTCTTTCCTCAAATAGGCTAAAATACATCCTATAAAATATAATTGGAAGGTGACATGTGTTCCTTCCCATCCATTATTTCATGGTTAACAAGTTTCCCCTATAAATAAATAGGAGAGTAATTCCATCCCTCATTAATGAACCCACTATCCCATGTCATAAATGGGCACATGGTTACCTCAAAAGTCTTCATTAAATATTTAAAAGAATCTCTAATAACCCTATTGTTATAAGGTTTTAAAAATAAACATAAAATATCTAAAAACCATGTTATGACACCCTCCAGTGTTGTATATTCCATTTTGTTCAATTTTTGGGTCAAAGATGGCAACTTAAGTGGCTTAAGGAAACACTTAAAGAATGAAATAAAAGATGAATACTACTCCTACATTTTATAATAAGAGGTGTGAATAATATCTATGGGGTTGAATAGTGTTATGATGGTTAATTAATTTTACACTTTTGAATAGGTCCACAAATTATAAAAGGTGTGGTTTGGATCACGAAAGGGTCAAGTAAAAATACCACCACTCTACCAATGATGCGTTCATGCATAGAATATTTTTAATACCTCTCTTGATGAGCTAGTTCTCCCTAGTCATCATTGATGTAGTCATTTTAATTTATAAATCATTTGATTTCCTTATGAACATATTATTTGTGTGATGCCTCTTTGGCCATTGTGAATAGGGTCTTCTAGTTGTTATGTTGTGAATATCTTAATTGTGGTGTGTTGGTTCCACATGGGTCAAACTAATTTAGCAATATGAACATGTTTTTAGTGTTTATCTTCTATATGAGGGAATTGTAAAAGATGGTGATAATATTTTTAATCTTGATATTCAACTTATTATAGTAACTCTTAAAATATTTCAAATATATATATATATTAATAAATATATATTATCATAAATGCTTAAATATATAAGATCTAAAATGTTTTTGTGTCTATTTATTTTTTCATACTAACCAATAATTTTAAAATTATAGACACAAATGTTAACCATTGATCTTTGGATGTTGTATGGTTGTGATCTATTGGTGTTTTATTGTTATTTATACCTTCTTGCTCATGAGAAATGTGGTTTGTCAATACCAATCAACCACATAATTATTTTAACCATCTTGTATTACTACTATTTTATTTATCATTTTATGTATTAATTTTAGTTATATTAATAAAACCATTAAAGTTCAAAATTATGAAGGGTTTTGGTGAAGGTGATAGTATAGCTAAGGAATGAATAATAATTTTTAATTTTTTTTAGTGGGAGTGGAATGATGCACATGGGCACAATGTAGCACTTATGAGGAGGTTAGAAGGGTATTAAATACATTGAAGGCCTTTGTGAATGAAAGAAAAGGGAGATATTACACAACTAAAGAGAAAATGTTGTATCTAGAGGTAAAGGAGGATGTGCTTTCCCAAAAGATGTTTCTCCCTAGTCAAAATGATGTCATAATAGAGCTAGAGGACTCATTATGAAATAAAAATCCTATGATGGAGGAATTATAATGGATTCATGATGAAATAAATAATCAAAAATAGTTTTTATATATAATTAGTATGCCATGCTCTTAGGATACAAATAAGAATTATCATTTTCATTCTATTGTAAATTCATGGTGTGTTAATTTCAATTATATCCATATCTTTTTAGAGTAATATTATATTGGTAAATATACATTAATTACTTGATTACTACAAGGAACCTCTTATGATACCATTTGTATTACTTATATTTATTTCTAGATATCTTACACAACATATTGATTGATTTTTGACACCCATAGACTGCATATGGACCTCATCTTAACATGCTTGTTTTTTATTCTTTGGCACTTGAATGTCATTATAATCACATTACCTTTATTTTTAGTGTTTATTTCTATATAATTTTTACCAATTTTCCTTCTATATATCTTAAACCCCTATGATGCATGTTGATGGCTATAACATCAAACCCGTTGGTATATAGATCCTTTTTTGGAATCAATTATAATATGACCTTATGTGAAAGAATTTTTAAAGATGTGAAATTAATCTTATACCTTTTATTGTCAATAAATTTTAGATTGAAATTCTTTTAGGTAATTGGGTAAGCGATTGAATAAACATAGACATGCATTCTATCTATGTCATTATCCTAACACATGTCAATAATAGAATATTTAAAATAATAATTTCTCTAAGACTATTCTTACTTAAAATTGAGCCTGACATCTTAGAATTATCTATTAGCTCTATATTTGTGTAATAAGTTTTAATAAGTTATTTGAATTACCAATTTTACTTACAAAAAAGGATAATACATTATCTATTTCCATGTATAAGATAGAATGATGATGGGAAGATCATATTTTAGTTTAACTCTATGATATAAAATTAAAATAAATAAATAAATAAAATCTTGAGTGTTTTCAATGAGTACATATTTTCTCTTTAATTATATTCATTACTTTTCACATGGCCATTGATGTTCCCTCCTAAATAATTCATGTGGATTCTATTTATTAAATATGTTTGTATATAAGGATCTCAATGAGTTTTATATTATTGTTTCAATCAAGGGAAGGGAGAAATGTACTCTCAAATTAGTCTTGATATATGGATAAAATTTTCTCTTCACCTCTCCTCTTTATTTGGGTAAATTACAGTGATTTTTACTTTCAGAAATTATATATTACTATGTGATTCTCCATAAATTATCGATTGATTATATATTGAATATAAAATGAGATAACTATCATCAAAAATATTATTTCTTGTCAAGGGATTTATATATATGGTAATATATTTTTAGTTTTTTATTAATTTCAAATGTGAATGGATATTATTCCAAGAGTGTCTATGTTAATAATTTTATGTTGTCATGAATGTTTATTTTTTCACTTATGTTTATATTAGTAGTTTAACTTTTGATCATGTGAATAGGACAATAATCGTGATGTAATTTTACACCAACTAAAGTTTTGGATAATTTTTTAGTGACCTAGATTTAGTTTGGGAATTTAACCTAAGGAAATTATAGTGATAAGGTGTGCAAGTTAAGATATGATGTTAAGCTAAAAACAAAAATCCTAAACTAAAATATAAATGGCAACCATATTTTATTTTTTAGATATTTTACTTGAGGATGATAAATTTGAAATTATCAAAGATGGAAAGATTCATTCCTTATAATATGATAGTGCATAAAGTCATAATCTTGAATTATAAATTATATCAATTAACCTTTTAATAATATGTCATAGCAAATAATATTATATGAGTGTTAGAGAATCCAAAGTCAAAACAAAGAAATATATCTTCTGATGTGTTATGAATATATAAATCATATATGCTTATCATAATGAATGTCATTTGGTGAAATTATAGTTTGGATTGCTTCAAAAATTAGCTCTATACCTAAATAAAAAAATAAAAATTAAATTTTATACTACAAAAACTTTACAATGTATGATTTTATTTAGATTAGATGTATTGACCATTATAGAGTTATGTTAACCTTTATCTCATAAAAACATAAGGATTATTGTTTAAAGCCTTCAAATAAAATAAACAAAGAATCCATAAATAGTATAAACAATACATGAAAATCTATAAGAGATTTCTAGGTACACGCAAATGTTTTTTTTCAAAAATAGTAATTTACTACATATACCACACACTAACCATGATTCAAGTGGTATGTTCCTATAGTCTAAATTTTTATCTTGGAGCAATGTGTATTTCATACCTAAATTAAATAGTTAAAACATTGGTTTTGTTTTGGTTACTCATATTATTATGTTTTCATGTTTGTCTGGAATGTGGTTGTAGATTTACCAGGCTTGTCATGAATGTTAACTTCTGTGAGTACATAAACATCAAGATGGACAACTTTTTAAATATGTAAATTGTTCTTGAATTTAGTGGATTTTATCTTGTTTATGATTTTCTTTGTTCATGTAAGCACAAAGTTATCAAAACTAATTTAACCATGGAGCATATTATACTTTTAGTCATGATATACTTTGAAACTTTGCCCTAATTACACCTTTTAGTTCCAAAGGGTGTCCTCTTAATAATTAACTATGAGCATAATTTTTGGGTATGAATTGATTTTCATACTTAAACTAAGTAGTTTTATCACTTATACCTTTCCCTTGATTGGATTTACTTATAATCTTTTGGTAATCCCTAGATACATTTAGGTCATCTAGTAGTTTTGGTTTTAATAATGAGGGGTATCTATATTAAGCTTATTCATGTGACTTTAGTGAAGGCTAGGTACATTCATGGTAAATCTAACACTTGTTTAAGAACCTATGAACTATAGCCAACACTAATTATGTATGTGAGTGGATCACCATATATTTGTAGGCAACTCTATGAGTGTTCATGATCTTAGAAAACTAACCCTTAGGATTATCTCTTAGAGTAAATGATATGAATAACTAACCTTGAGTGGTCTAGGAACTCATGCCTAATCAACTATTCCTTTGAGTGCTCATATTAGTAAAAGTTTTTTAGTGTTCTATTTCACATGTGTGTATCTTTTTATTTTATAATAGTGTGGTATGATCATATATATTATTGTTACTAGGTAAAAACCCTCTCATTTATCTTATGAAGTAATATTTTTTATCTTATTCTAACCTTAAATAATATTAGATATCCACTCATGAGATAGAGCGTATCTGAGTAGCATAATCCATAGATTGTTGAGGCTTGGCCTTGTTGGATCAATGAAACATTAGTTCCTTGTCATAACAAATTCTTGAATATATTATTTTGATCAATTCTTGGGTAAGCATGTATCCATGAGTTTTTTTTATGTTCACGATGAGTGGAATTTTTGAGATTGTGGTTTTATCATGTTTTTTAATCTCTAGAGCTTTAAAATCTCACTTAAATGACATATTATTTCCCTTGTTGACTTAGAGTTCCAAACCTATTTGATGATAACACCTCATGGTGATTAAGGAGGTCATTGCAAGTTGAAAGATAACTACATTAGACCCTTATTCTATGGAGTGGATATGTAGGTTATGCAAGATATGGTGGGGGTATCGAGTTTATGTTCCTCGAATAGGTTAGGAGTGTTTGTCATCTTCCTTCATGTTGGGATAGTAAATTTATGGTTGGTTTATCTATATATATTATTGATTTATGTTTTATTTTGGAAAGCATGCAATTTTTTTCAACTCTTTTACCTTATATTTGGTTATTTTCCTTGCCTTACATGCCTTGAGAGTATAGTTGTCTAGTTTTAGATAAGAATCTCCCTTGGTGATCCTTAAAGTGGTAACTCTATGTTAAAGTGATTATTGTTCTATATCTATTCATTTCCATTGAGTGCATTGATTAGGTTATGTATGAATATTTATTTGATCCTTTACATCAATAAATTATAATTTAGTATTTTTTACTAAGGCAACTTGTCCCTTTTCATTAATTAGGATTTTAGTAATTGATTTATGGAATCACATTAATCTTAACCTTTGTGATTGTATTATACTACTAGATAGGTTGTGTGGTGGTAAGAAAATGTATTAAATAGATCATGTAATAAGTATGTGTGTCACACTTTAGTTTTTCATTGATTGAGTCACAATAATTAAAATTTAAGAAACCATCATGAATAAGTAAACATCACTGAAATATGATAACAAAAAGAAAATTACTTAGGTTTTGGGATAAGTTTTTTTGGGCATGATAATACTCCTCATTCCATTTTTGACATTCCATATCACATGCACAATATTGAACACATAAAATTCACTACCCTATATAGCCTAAGTTATAAAAAGTAAATAATTTAAGTGATCTCAATCAACACAAAACGAACACAACATATCTAGAGCATCACATATCAATGGTAATAAAATCATACCAATAATCTAAGATATGTATAATCATATATATTCTTAATAAAAAAATATAGTAGTATAAAATTGATATACATCATAGTGTAAAATAATGTAAGTAAACTGATATCATAATGCATAGAATAATCATCTAATCCAGGAATATATTGTTATTTCTTAAGAAATTAATATAATCACATAATATATAAAATAAATATCTTAGACATAAGGTATAAATAAAATATTATGTCTCAATAATTCCTAAACTACTTTTCAATAGGATGTTTGTACAACATAAACAATTTAAAAATGAACAATATAAAAATAGGGGTCTCACAAGCGAATACAATAGAAAAATGGTCAATTGGTTGATAACATACACTGTGGATGCTAACATTAGGTATATAATCATGGATAGTGTACTATAAATTTTGATTTGGATAATATCATAGGGCATGGATAGTTTAATACAAATGTTAAGCATGTCTAGTGCAGTTGAATGTTTGGTTGATGCAATAGAAAATTTGTAAAGATTTTGATTTTATTGTTTTTATTTATTTTTTAAGTTTTGGTTTCATATTTTTGGATAAAAATATATTTATTATTTATTTTAGATAATATATTTATTTTGGTAGAGTGTATATGTTATTTGGATTTTATATCTATTAGATATATTATTATAAGTAGACATAGTTTAGCTAGTGGTGCAAAGCTTTAGAGGGATTATGTAGATGTGTCACATGCCTCTCAACACAAATATAATCACTATGTTATTTAGGTGATGGGAGAGGACCATTTCCACTTTTATTTTGTTAGTGGATAGGGATACTCTCAATGGTAAGATCACCTTAGAGTACATCCATGCCATTTTTGGGTTGCCTACTATACACATGCCTATGGTATCAAACACACCAAAGACCAAAAATAAATAAAGAGAAATATCCTAGTGGGATAATAATTGGTATGATGATAATAATCTCATCAAACATATTTTATAGGTTTACATATTAGGCATTTTATATATTCAAATGCCCTCATTATACTTATACCTTTCACGTGATGTGTCATAATTCATATAAAATTATCCTGATGTATATTATAGACATGTAATGATATGGACTATAGTATTACACATTACACAATATAGGATATATAATATGGGTGTATTTGGTGTACAATGTTTACATAATTTTGAGCTAGGGTAATCAAATCATGGGTCCCATGATTATTTTCTATGGTTGGATATACAAGAGGTTCTTGATGTACAGATTGATAGGATTACCTTATGTGATTTATGATCATATTTAAAAACTAAGGAGATGGGATCAATTTGGCATTGTTTAAATAATACATAATTTTATTTCAATAGATAATATTAGGTGAGGTCATATAGTGTGGATGCATTATAATATGCATGATGGACATGTGGCCATCTTAGCCAATCATTATGCAAGTGAGGGGATGTGACCAAGTTATTTATCACTATACATGGTGGGTAGATCCACATTAGTATGACCTCATTCTTGGGTAGTTTGACCTATCACACCCTATGGTACCTTTTTTTGTTCTAACCTATAGGGATAGAAATGTAAAGGAGCCACAAGTAGTGGGGGGATGAGGGGAACCAATTGTGGTCCTATTTGTGGCTATACTATGATGGAGGTATAATTTTGAAATGAAGAGATAAGGTAAATTTAGGTCAGTAGTTTCCATTTTTTATAGGTAAGGATGATGCTTAGTGGGCCTTTAAATAATTTGGACCATATAAAGGTGAATATGTAGATCAAACCGATAATTTTTAGTGGTCCCATGAAGGAGATGGTGAGGATTCACCCCAATACATATCCATGGAAACATGTGTCTTGATTGGTAAAGGGGATGTTACTATTATAAGTATGTAAATTTTAGGTTTATGTTATCACATTTATTTTCCTATAGGTAGAGATATACATGATAGGTATACAATAGATTTGGATATATATGAGAAATATGATGTTAATTTTTATTTACATTTTGTAGATGTGATAGATGAAAGGAACTATGGATGAATCAAGTGGATATAGTGTAACATAATAGTTTTGACACTTTAATTCCTTAGCATGATACTAAAATGATGTTTGATGATATAACATAGTTTTGAAAAATGCATCTAGATAGTTTTGATTGGTTAGAGATACTAATAGGAAGTTCAAACACTGTGAGTAGGTTAAGCCTTAGGTGGTGGCATTGGTAGGGTTACGATGATATGTGGTAGTGTCATGGCATGAATTTTACACAAATATAACCATACGCATGGATCTATTAGGATGAGTATCAATATTTTAAACACATGTATCCCATATGGAGGTACATATTCAAGGCTTTACAATCATAAACTCAGACATTATGATAAATATTTTAGGCTACTCAATCTAGATCTTCCAGGTGATCATGGCATCTTCCCTACATGTCAGTAAAGGATATCTATAGGTATATGGATTACATTTTAATCATACGTATTTTTTTATGTATATATGATTTATCAATATGCATTTATGTAGAAAACCAAGACATTTATATAAATATATATTTTTTGACTCATCATGTTATCTACATATATGGAAATAAGTATTATTTATTTATTTATTTAACATGCATTTATGTTTAAATATCATGTTATTGTAAAATATAATGTATTTTTTATTTGATTGGGTAAAATACTTTTGGAACCAGAGCTATGAACTAGGAGGGTGAGGGTTTTGAGAACTGGACCCATATCTAGGTACTATAAAGAGGGTGAAGGATCCCCCTAACTACCAAGTGTAGAGTCAAGGGCTTGAATCCCCCAACCGATAATAAGAGAAGTATAGGTATTCCTCAATTTTTAAAGATAAAATAGCATGAGGGTTTTAAGTATACCTAAAACTAGGGGTTTTAAGGATCATATAACTCATGAGTATAACAAAGAGGGTTTGAAGGATCCCTAAAAATTTAACATGTGGAGTAAAGGTCCCATGACCAAGGCAAGTTATAAGGGTTTTAAGGCTCTCTCAATATTTTATAAGTGGATTAAGGGTACCATGACCAAGACAAGATGAAAGAATAATGAGTGTTATAAGGATTCATAGAATTAGGGGTTTTAAGGGTCCCATAACCTAAAATACACAAAGATGATGAAGGGGATACACCTTTTGTAGTGAATTATTTAAAGGTAATAAACACCAGAAGAGCCTCCAAGGATGGGGATATTCTACCACTAGGATCTTCCACACAACCAACATATAGGCATGGTCAAAAAGGAAAAAATAGAAAAATTATAAAAATAAAAATATTAACTAAGTAAATACAAAAATTAAATAAAAAAAGATAAGAATAAGGTGAAAAAAATGAAACATGACAAATATAAGTCGTGTAAAAAAATATAATTAATTAAATAAATAAAGTTAAAATCACACCAAAATGAAAGACAAGATAAATCATAAGATGCAAAAAATAACTATAAAAAGAAAATATCCAATGTAATAAAATGAAAAAAGATAATAAGATAAGGATATGTATGAAAATTATGTCATCCAATATAGTACAAATAAATTCAACTTAAATTAAACATAGGGAGAGACACAAATTATTGTAAAATACATCCAATTAAACTCAACTTAAATTAAATAAATATATGATAGCAAAATAAGCTAGAAACTCTGTTGACTATTAAATATTTATTGTCAACAAATATAAACATTCTTTTATCATGAAGGTCAAGATGTAATTATACCATATTAATTATAAGGAACCTATGATTGAAATTTAATTCTAAGGCATGCAGAAAGTGTATTTTAAAGTTTTAGGGATAAATAAGGCTTGATACCAAAATTATAAGGAAATATATCAAATATCAGAATTAAAATAAAATTAATATATCAAATATCATAAATATTTCATGTACATAGACATGTAAGAGTTTAAATAATATGATCAAACATATTCAATAAAAAAACCTCTCCAAAAATATCACTTCTTAAAAAAAGGAATAATCTAATATAATTATCTATTACTCATTCATGTTTAAGTAATATTCACTTTAAATGGTCAAGGTATGCATGAATATCAATCTTCAAATCAAATCATAATCATAAAAAATAATAGTAAATATCACATTGAATGTAATCTTTTTTATTATCAATATATACATCAAACACCTTATCTCATAAATTAAGTTAAGATTTTTAATGAATACTATCAATCTTACCCAAAAAATTAAATCTTATTAAAAAAATTAAAATAAAAACAAATCTTGGAGGATTAAATAGTCTGATTTATATTAAATATTTGATTTTCTTTATTAAAATAGAATGTTTCCTTAAAAATTCCAAAAAATATAAACCAAAACAAATAGTTAAGAAAAAAAGAGATTAAAAAAAAGATAAATAAAATAGGAAAGAAATAAAAGAGATCACATATGAAATATAAAATGAAACAATTATTAACATTATTAATTAAAAAGAGATTTTTTTTAAAAAATTAAGCTATGTTAATAAACAATGTAAAAAATAAACAACTATGAAATAGGAATTTTTTAGAGATCTAAACTAAATAGAAAATAAATAAAATAAAGAAGAAAAACTAAGGAAACTAAAAGATTAAAATTAAGTAAATAAATTAACAAATGATATCTTGAGTTAAAATGAAAAAGAAAACTTTTTATTGAGAAAATAAAAATTTCATAATTGATTAAAATAATTATGAGAAAAATAAGTCGTATCTTTTGAAAACTCAATAATCTATTATGTAATATATAAATTATTATTCATTAATCATACAAAGTACATATGTAATCCACATATATGACTACATCATTATGTGTGTATGAAGTGATATGTTTTACCATTAGATACTATGTTGTTCATTCTTCCTAAATATATTCCTTATTTAATCAATCTCCTTCAAGCCTCTTTTAAATCCTTCACTTGAAAAGTAACTATATTTTTAAGTTATAACTAAATTTAAGTTACCTCTTAAAATAAATTGAATTAATTTATATAAAGTTAACCACTTTATTTGTTATAAATTTAAATAGGTTCATAAAGTGAACATGTGTCTAAGACTTTAAATAGTAATAAGTTCATTGAGGAAACTTATAAATACTCAAGTAATTTTTTTTTTCAAAAATAGACCACAACATAGAAATCTCTAATGGGGTGGGGGCCCACTTAAATTAAAAAATAATAATTAATAAAAAATACCATGCAAATTAATTAATCATATTGACCAAGTCAAATTAATTTAATCTATAAATTTAATTTATTCATTTATCAATTGTATCCTTTAATAATTATTAAAAAAATCAATATGCACATTTCCAATCACAAATGTAAATCTGTCATCTTTTAAAAAAATAGAAAATAAGTCAAATGCACTAACTGATTAACTAATTCCAACATTTAAAGTTTATTGTAAATACATAATCATCTATAATAAAACTATGATAAAGTTTCCATAACCATCTATATATTTCCAAGTCAAACTGATAATTGAAACCAAAATATTCTATGCTATAAAAATATTCATTCAACTGAAAATATGTTGAAACATTTAATGCTTTATTGGAGTGATTTATGTACTTTTATCATATTTTAGTTAATTATATAATAATGTTTTATTATTTATTAATAGGATTTAAAACCTCATGTAAATAAATAATAAAATATATTTATTTATTATCATTGGGTTCCTAGAGAAGAGGTTGGACCCCTTTGTTACAATGGTCAATCTCACACTCCACTATAAAAAGGTATTTTTCCTTTGGTAAAATACACACACACATACAATTAATATGTGTGATAAAACATTATTGAGATTGTGTTATATATTTTTGTGTTTAAAATATTAATTTAAACAATTCTTTAAAGGTTGATGAGGAGAAGTGAGAGGTTAGAATGAATTTTATGGGGTACAATGGTTTCTCTTATATGAATATATCAACTATGATTTTTTTACTTCTATTGGAGGTTTTCCCACATATATATGTGTTCGTTGATCTATTTTTTATTTTCCTTCATTCACATGGGTAGATCCTGTATATTTAGTATTGCATATCACATATTTTTACATTGTACTAGAGGATAGGTGTTGTCCTGATTAATTTGTAAGAGCATTGGAGATCTCCATGTAAGTTTAGATTTCAAATTCAATCAAGTTATAAATTATTTTTCATCCTAATATTTCACATGTATGACTTAAGGTATGGTCATTTGTGTCATATTGAAGGCTAAAAATCTCAAAAACTTCATTTAATGGCTATTTAAACATTCAAACCTCCATTTTATCACCCTAGACCCTTGTCAAATCAACAAGACATCAATATAAGACCTTTAAAAAATAGAATTTCAGCTTGGGATTCCATTAATAGTTGTTATATGGCCTTCTACTTGAATATTTTTTGTTAAAAATTGTTTCCAAGGCCTCTAGTGATGTCTTAGTGTTTTACATACGTCAATAATCATTTTTTGAACCTCATAGAGATTCTATAGAGCATCTAAGAATTTTTTTTCAACTTATAAAAAATCCAAGCTCTCATAGGTGCTATTGCAGGCTTTATATAATTAAAAAAAACATACAAAATCATTTTTTTCATCAAAATTTAATTCTGAGGGTCCTAGAGACTTTAGAGGAAGATTTGAGGAACAACTACAAATTTTTAAATATTTTGGTGACATATACAATCTTCTATAAGCTCCTCTATTCAACCTAAGTACCATGCCTAAACCATTGCAGTTATATAAAAAATAAAATATTAGTATAAAGTGTTTTATATTAGTTAGTAAATAATTATTGTATTAAAATCTATAATTTTACATGCAATTAAACTTAACCCCACATTCTATTTGATACTTTTAACTAGAAAGTGAAAAATTTAGATTAAAATAATCTACATGCATATATTATTTATTTTATAAAAATAAAATTAGCTTAAATAGGCTTTAGATGTAATATAGTGCATGGATTATTTCAAATGTTAGTGTAAAGGAGTTGGTAGGTGTTATTTTGCTAGGCAATTCTGATAACCAAGTTTAGAGTTTGAATCCCTCCACCTCTACTTGTTTCTGGTCAAACATGTTCTAAATTATTTATTTTTTTCAAATTAGCTATTTTAAAATCATTTTTTATTTACATGATTAGTATCTCATGTTTAAAACCTTAGACATTTTATGATACTTGACCTAGACTATTCTTTGTCGACCATGGCTATGTGACCAATTGATTTCTATGTTCTTGGGAATTTTGAATACATTGGTATGGTCTTTTTATTGATTTAAATTTCCATTATTCATTTTTTTCATTTTTTTAGTGTAAAATCATTTTAAAATACTTGTGAAACTTGTAATTATCATTTGTGTTGCTTATTATTTACATTTTGTGATTTTTTTTAGTAAAATAAGTGGATATTATTGTTTGAACCCAAAAAAATAATTCATTACAAAATAAAGTATAATTTCACATTAAAAAATCACTTTATAAGTTTTTTTAGTGTCATAGTGTCTTTTTAAAAGGTAAAAAATGGATTTTCGTAATTTTATGCATAACAGATCTAACTATAATATATGGAAAATTGCATTAATGAGGAATTTATGGCCCAAAAGCTATGGAACATTATTTTTGTGATGGAAAAACCCTATTCATAATGACATGTTACACCTGATATTTCAAATACTTTCATCAATAATCACAAGAATCCATGTCAATTATTTTGAGGAGTGTTAAGGATCATTTCTTACTCCATATCGATAGTCAAGAATCTCCCCACAATGTCTAAAAACTCCTTGAGTATATGAATGAGGGCCCTTTTCTCTTTAATATAATTAATATTATTATTGAAATGTTAACTAATCATTTTAATTCATAAACATAAGGATAAACTCAATCAAATATTTGAAATAAATGATTTAGGCATTCTTCCTCATTTTTTAGGAAAACCATATTTTAGGATAAAAATTCTATTTTCGTATCACAATCTCAATATGCACATAATCTTCTTGTTCAATGTAATATTCTTAACTACAAACCTATATCTAATCATATTAAAGTTTGTGTTAATATTGATAAAAAACTTATGTGTGGAAGATATAATCCCACTCATTACAGATAGATTATTAGCAGTTTAATTTATCTAACCATTACTAGGGTACATATTTCATGTGTTTTAGGTGTTTCTTACAGATTCATGAAGGATCCATAGTTGGATCATTTTTAATTAGTGAGACATACACTTTTTTATATCAAAAAAACTATAAATTTTGTTTATTTTATTTTTCCATTGATAATGATAAATTATATTTTTGTTATGATGTTGACCATGTTGGTGATACTATAGATTTCAAATCTAATTTTGGATATTTTCCAAAGAAATCTACTTCTGGGTATGTCTTTAAGTTTGGTGTAGGTTCTATCACTTGGATTAATAAAAAGAAACATAATGTCTATATCTATTCTACTAAAGTAGAGTATAAAAGTTCTAAATAACCTAATAAATAAGCCATGTGGCTACAAAGATTTTTAGAATAAATTCATTTATATGTTTTTCACAATACCACCCTTCTATGTGATAACCAAAGTTTTTTAGCTTTGGAAATAAATCCAATGCAACACTAAATAACTAAGACTATTAAATTTCATGTACCTTTTATCTAAGATAAAGTCATCAATGGTGATATTGATCTTTAGTTTTGTCTTATGAATGAGAAAGTGGTATTTATTTTGACAAAATCACTTAGTGATACTAAGTTTTGTCATTTGTGTGCAATGTTGGGCCTTTCAAAATTTCCATTGAGGGGGAGTGTACATGAGAATGTTTATTTCTAATGGCCATGTATTTTCTTCTTCTTATCATTATAAAAAATTATTATATGTATCATGTTATGTGGTTTTAGTAAACTTTATGTGGAAGTTTTAATTTTGTACACAATACTTAGAAGCATATATTGTAATGGCCTTATGTGATAAAAGGATCCAATAATTCCTGGTTGATTATTCATGAGAAAATTTGAGATGTAGTCTTGAGATCATGTTAGCCTAAACTTACCTTGATTATTTTATGGATTATAATTCATTTTGTTCTAGAAAGTGATAATGGAATGATGAAGGTTTAAAATATTTCAAATTTTACATGCCTCCTAGAATCATTATAGTTATTTCCTGAAGTATAATTATTTTATTGAGGTGACTATGGCATGTATCCCTACTTAACATTAAGAGGATATTAAAAATTTAATTTTTAAGTCGATCAATTTATGGACCGCTAACATATGTTTCTTAATCAAGTAATAGTGTTTTATTATTTATTAACATGGATTGAAAACCTCATGTAAATAAATAATGAAACATATTTATTTATTACTATTGGGTTCCTTGAGGAGAGGTTAGACCTATTGGTTACAATGGTCCATCTCACACCCTTTTATAAAAAGGTATTTTACATTTGATAAAATACATACATATACACATGAATAATTCATTTGTGTGATATAACATTATCGAGTGTGTGTTATACATTTACATGTGGACAATATTACTTTGAAGAGTTATGTGAAGGTTGATGTGAAGAAGTGAGAATTTAGAAGGAATTGTATTGGGTAAAACATTTTATCCTATATGAATACATCATCTATGGTTTTTTTACCTCTATTAGAATTTTTACCTCCTATATCTATGTTCATTGATCTATGTGTCCTTTGCCTTTAGTCACATGTCTAGATTTAGTATATTTAATATTACATATCACATGTTTTTACAAAATAAACAAAAAAGTATTAAAATAACAAGTATCAATTTGAAATTCAAACAACTAACATTCATCAAAATATAATTCAATAAAAAATTATCCTTGTTTAGTTTTGTATTTCATGTACTCAAGTGGTGTGGCTAGCAACTCAAACCTAGTTATGCATATAGATCCATTATCCACATATAATATGATCCTTTTGATAAAATAAATTACCATAAGTGGGTATAAATGGATACTAGTTCATTTATGACCATAATATCTATGTTTGTTTAAAATGGTATTAAAAAGGGGTTTAGTGGTTACATGATAAAGTATTTCAACATTTTGCGATGTCAAATCAACATGTAAAAGGATTTCATTACTATAAGTGTATATTTTATAGGAATAAATAGTGAATTAACTATGACTAGTTGGATGTGAACACCATTTTTTTTATTTGGGAACCTCTCCAAGAACTATTACCATGAAATAAGAAAGAACTATGTGATATCATGCTATAAATGTCCCATGAATTAGGATCATTAGCATCAAAATACAAGGAGAAATGGGTTCCATGATTTAAACCCTGCATAAATTCACTATTTTCCCTTATAACTTTGAAAATTATGTCTCAATAAGTACCTCAAGTAGGTGTCTTTCTATCTTTTTATTGACCACCTCCACCCCAAACATTGTTTTTGCCTAAACTATGAGATACTTGATTCCAATTTAAAGTCTGACCTCTATAATAAAAAAAATAAAAATACAAGACAAGATATTTGAGTTTATTCTAAAACATCAAAAAAAATCACTACCATTGTGATAATACTAAAATAGAAGTGAATATCAAATTTTATGATTCAGTAAAACCATATGAAAATTGCAATCATTCCTTTATGCAAAATTTTTATTTATTTCTTGAGAAATATATATATATATATATCAAGGAGAAATATGTAAATTATGGTTTATCATGTTAATTTTTAAAAAAATAAAATAAATACATAATATATTTTTTTATTAAATACATTTATTGAAAACCCTTATTGATCTTAAAATTCAATATTTTATTCCAATAAAATAATTTTCATGTCTTTGAATGAATTACCAACTTATTAAACCTAAATAATTTATGTATTAAATTAATTATCCTTGAAATATTGAATAATACATAATATGAAAAAAATAATTCAAACTTAAAATGATTTAAATATTAACCAACCATAGTATTTAAATTTTAAATATGCTTGGAATAATATCAATTTAAGAGAAAAATATCCTCATCTTTCTACATAGTCAATACCTTTTTTTTTAAAAGTTCATTATGAAATCACTCTCATATATATATATATATATATATATATATATATATATATATATATATATATATATATATATATATATATGAATGAAACCTATTTTAATTAACAAACGAATCCATATGAGTATCATGCATAAGTAGAGTAATATATTTTGAATATTGAATTTCTGCATGAAAGGATATTAAAAATAATATATCTAATTTTAAAGCCAAATAACACAAGTAAAAGAAAAATAGAACTAATTCAAAAATGATTATACAACAAACCCTTCAATACTTGTAATTTAATAGTTTTAAAACATAAAAAAGAACCATATTGACAATATCTTTGGGTTTATTCAAAATTTTATTAAACATTTAAAAATAATAATAATGAGTAACTATTCATCATAAGTTTAAATTTTTTTAAATTGTTCATATTTTCTATTTATCAAGACCTATATTCATTTGCATATCATTTAAAACCATTTCACTATATTAAATTTTTTTAAAATGTGGCCACTTATAACCTTTTTCCATTCAAATATAAATTATCTTAGAATGTATGAAAGAAACTGACAGTGTTACAAAACAAAACGGCTCTTATATATTTGTTTCCAACAAAAACCTTTGTTGTAAAACCAAAATCCTTCACATTCAAGGTAGTTAAATAAAAAACATTGAATATCCATCTAAAAATATATTTTATTAACTAAAACATGCATATTAAACCATCTTCTTCTAAGAAAAAAACAAGTTAAAAAAAGATAATAATATAACCATGTAAGAATCAAGACAATGAATGTAGAAGAGAAATATCGGTCTATAAACTAAAATATATGCCATGTAGCAAGAGTACCTTAGATTTTTACAACATGAAAACCCTAAATAACAAAAAAATATTTAAGAACAAAAATATTTAATACTTATATTCTTCCAAACAATGAAATTTTTATTATAGGTTATTATGTATATATCATAGACCCAAAAAATATATACAAAAAATTATAATATCTTTTTATATTCAAAAGAATAATAACACACATATTGAATCAACCTAAAATATTTTAAAAATGAACTAAAATAATTTTATATAGAATATAAATAATCAAAATAATAGTTCTTGAATATTTTTTCAACCCCTATCAAAAGCAATAACTATTATTTGTTTCAAAACTATATGCAAGTAAATTTTTTTTACTATGTTATTTCTAAATAATTTTGTTGCATTCATTAAAATTGAGTGAGAAATAAAAAATTCAATTTCACTTGGGGGAAAATATGTTACTCATACTTTCAACTAAGTCTTAGATAAGCTTCCAAAAATCTTAAAAGTGTTCTAAAACTACTCAAAACACCTTATTTATCAACTTCTAGGTATCACAAAAAAACTCATAAAATGTCAAGCCAATTAATATAATAGATTTCTAAGGTTATAAAAACAAAAAATTATGGTATAAATTCCATAGATATCTTTGAGGCATGTTACATAATGAAAAAATGAAACTAATAATCACTTTTCCAAGGATTCCATTTCAATTCAAATTGAACGTAGGTCTAGATCTAGGTGGTTGCATTCAAAGCTTGGAAAGTAATAAGATGTTTCATATGGTGGTGGCCACTAAATAAATCCTTTAAAACCATCTCCAAACAACATGACAAGTTTAGTAACATTTATTTATACTAATTTTCCATTTCCTTTCTAATTTTATCAAATATTTCTAACTTTCCTTCAAATAACAACTGATATCAAAAGATACCACTTTGCATGGAATGCATATGACTAAAATTTATGTCAATATTGGAAGCCAAATTTTTTATCCCAAACCCTCCTCTTTAAAATTATTTGGAACAAAATAAACCTTGTTTTAATGTACATTTGAATTTGAATTTATTTTGAACCCAAATATTTTATTTTAATATTTGGTTTCAATGTAAGTTTAGGTAACTCTATAAATTTAACCTTATCAAGCTGATAAAATAATATAAGGTAATTTATAAGATAGTTTATATATAATATTTAGGGTTTTTATATTTAGGTATATGTTTAAAACCATGTATAAATTAATTCTTCATTAAAACCTTTAAATAATAATAAACCTTGATACCATGAAACCTTATATTAAAATTTTAGGTCATTAAATAAACATTTATAACATAGAAACATTGATATTTTGGCCATACAAGATTTTATCTAGAAATAATAAACAATTTTTCCATTAGGAATTAAAATTTATACTTAACACTTATCATTTCACAAGACACATTATTTGTATTAGCTTCAAAATGGCTATTTTGGAAATCTCAACTCACCATTATATTAATCCACTACTATCCTAATTTTTTTTTTCTATTAAATATATTGTATATACTAATTAATTGGAAAAAATACTACAATTGAAATTTTTCAACAACTAGCATATTTTAAAAATTATCATAATACAAACATTTCCTTAAAAAAATTAAGCATAATCAAATATGCCAACATAATCATAATCAAATGACCAAGATAATAAATATTTTAAATAAATTCAACCATTTCCATGTGTGATATTTTAAATGTGATAAAAATATATATTGCATTATTAAAAACATTAGACTGGGGTATCAAGAGTTTGTAATAAAAAACTCCTCTGAGTCAAAACATTAAATCAATGCTTATTCTAAAATATTATGTAAGAAATAATAACCATCTAAATACATGAATATGATGACTAAGATTATATGGATGTGAATGGTGATAAGTTTTTGTGAGAAAGGATTTATTATATTATAAATTTCTTAAAAGTAAAATCTATTTTAAATAGGAAGGGAAGTGATTAGATAAAAGTAATACTCATCAATGGGATATCAGAAAAATATAATGAAATTGTGAGTATGTAAGGAACCACATAGGTGATGTATAAATTTGTAGTAGATATGCGGCATTATATTTGAGTTGGTAAGGCTAAGATCCATCAACATCAAGGACCTAAGGAACCCCAACTATCAAGCACAAACTCAAGATAACAAGTTAAGTATTTAGTGCAATCACTAAAATTAAAATTTAATTTTATAACAGTATACTTTTGTCCATTACTTATAAACACTTAACTCCATGATTAGTTACATGGTTCCAAAGCATTGATTACTTTATTTTTATGAGAGTGATCCATATCCTTAATAAAATGTTATACTTGATGTTCTTATTTCCCATTCCAAGTAACCTAATCTTATCCCTTAACCAAATCACACATAGTTTAGTTGTCTATGCTTCTTAGATAAGGTTGCTCCTTTCAGACTATATTACTCACTAATACTTTATAAATCCTCTGACCACATCCTCCAAAAAAATAATGGATAATTTCTCAAATTCAAATTCACCTAACATGTTGTGTCTCCTTTTTTCAAGCCTTGTTCAAGGAATTTTCAAAAAAATTAATATAAATACACATTTACAACAATTTTTTCACTAGGGACTCATATGATGGAAAACACTATAATATATAATTGACATTGAAAATAAATTTCTCATTCTTCCAAATTATAATTAAAATAACCCAGTTAGTCTAGATCTAAGTCTACATACACCTTTGGGGTCACAGGTAAATGTTAAAACACATTGTTACACCAATATTACACTAACATCTAACTTTACACTAATATCTCACACCCCAAACCATATATTGGGATAAATCCATGGATTGTGATCCATATTAAAAGTATTGACATGTAGGAAACACTCAACACAATTGGTGTTGAGGTTAAGTGCAACTTCAACCACTAATCACTTTTTTCCATTTATTCTATTTATTCCACATTTTTTTATTGAGTTGGGGTTTCAAATGAAGAATAAGGTACACAATGGATTCCACATTGAATTGAATGACACATATAAATCACATGTTGGAGAATAATTAGGTTTAGTTCATCATTTATGAGTTTAAGTGCTTATCTGGTTGTCTAATTCATTTCTATACTCATTACAACTAGGCAAAAACATGGTATGTTCCCGCAACACTTAACATCACTCAACTATGTTGTCATCAATTCACCTAAGTTGTAATGTTTATGTACTCACCCAAATCATATTAAATAAATAACCAAGGCTCTTTTTAGGCTATTTATGCCTTGGCATAGGTTTTTAATTATAGGACATGGTAATTTGAGAGAAGGCTTTTGGTGGATTCAATGGCACAAGTTATTTCTAGGCTAAGTCTAATGGTTTATATGTAGAATCCTTTATCAAGCTAAGTATAGCATCATATAGGTACTATAAGCGTAAAGGGGATACTTTATATCAAATTATAATGTTTAGGGTAGCACTTTTAGTAAGGGTATCAATGATTAGTGCATGACCTATTCTATACTTAAACTATTCCTACAAGACATGTTGATGTCATCAATTTACAAAGGAAAACCATTAATGCCTAAATTAGAAGATTAAAATCACATTACTTACCATAATTTAAGTTAACTTACAACATTATATTCATAATTTAAATAAAAATTTAAATATGATAACCCATATAAAATCATGTATGCCATAACCATTATTTTTCATTCATAAAATCTTAGTTATATAATAGAGTCCATAGTTCTTAAAAATAGAGCCTCTGCTTAACTAAACTACTTAATGCCCCAAAAGGTCACAAGAAAGTTTGTGCACTATAATTTAGAGCCTAAAATGTGTCCATTATATTATTAACACTAATATATATCTTTAATAGTCCATTTTTTTTTCTCTAGAGCTTCACTACATTAAGTTCTTATCTCTTTATTTACAGGTTTGAGATTAGTTTTATATCACACACGAGCATCTCATTATGAGGGTGGAGAATATACACCAGGTGCTAAGATTAATCCTTTATTGATCATTATATTATCTCCATCATCTTTCATCATTTGTGTTATGGTCACCACATATAGCTACTCTCAAAGATGCCCTAAAAATCTAGGTACTAGTTAATCACCTCCTAGCTGGTATAAGATATGCATCAATTCCTCCAGGTAGAATAAAAGATACCAAAATAGAAAACATGCCAATTTATTTCCTCATTTTTAGATGTCTATTGATTTGGCATGGATCCATACTTAGTCAAAATAGGGGCCCAACATTATCCCATAAAAAAATTACTAGTCTACCCTTAGACTAAGTTACCAAAGATTTTGATTCACAAAACTTGGTTGTGTTCTCCTTAAGTTTAGAGTTTAATTCCTCAAATACCTTGATATAGATATTTATTTCCTCAAAATCACTTTCTATCTCGATGGAGGTGGTGCTCAATGTGAGCACATCTATCTTTTCCAATTCTTTTCTAAAGGTTGAAAATTTTTCCTTATCCTTCATCACTCATTAGTCAAGGATTGTTCCTTATTCACAAGCATTTATTTAAAAGGCATACAAGATTACTTATAGGTTTTGATCTTGATCATTTACTTGTGTGATCAATGCATTGACCCTACCCATTATTTGTGTGCATCTATCCCTACTTTTAGAGTACACCTATACCATCAACTCTTTTTTTACCCTTTACCTACTTAAGGCACACATTTATGAATGATGATTGGCTATAAAAATTCTTGAAGATGGTGTTTTATGCACCTACACCTTATTATATCTTTATGAAGAGGTCCTTTACCTTTTCAAAAGTGGAAGCTATCTCTTTCTACATCATGGTGCATGGGTCTTCTTCTTCCTATGTTGGCTTTGTTTTCAACCTTGGGAGCATATACTATACTATAATGCATACTTTGTCAACCTTTGAAATGTTGAAAGTATCAACTCCAACCAAAAGGTATGGTTTGGCAGTCTCTATGCACTCTCATAATTATTATAGCTTCAACTTCATGGCCTGTGCTTCTTCTTAAATATCCTTGGAAATTTTTTTCCATTTCTTTACCCTAAAATCATTGATGATGTTATTTCATGTGACTTAAATGGCCATCTAGATGATTGTATTCATTGAATTAATTGGGTCAATGGCATGGGGATTATGACAAGGGATTCATGCCCTTATTTAGGTTTATTTGTGCCCAATATGGCCTTTTATGATTCCTCATAGTGAGGATCATCCATGAAGCTATCAAATGAAAATGAAAGCTATTTATGCATCCTATTTGTGGTGTATTTTGGGGACATATACTCAAACATATAAAAATATTCATCTATTTACCCCTTTTATGCCTTCTCTTTGAGGCTCAACTCTATGCCTTAAAATTTTGTGATAGCTAACTCCATTTCATATTCTTCCTCTTCATCATTTCTACTACTTTATTCAATGCTCTCCTTAGAGGTATATTCTTCCTATTATTGGAGGGTTTATTCTTTATATTTTTCCCCTTTATCTACTTCTTCCTAGGGTTTCTCAATGCTAACCTCCAAGTTTACTTCATTGGCATTAGATTCACCTTCCTCCTAATTTTTTTGGGTCTCCATGGCACTCTCTATTTATTGTTTTTACAAGGTGCCAACATCACCTTCCTTTTCTTCAAGTGCCCCTTCACTACTTACATGTGCCTATTATATATATTTATCTACTTCATTGGTGGAGGCACTAGGAACCTTTGCTAGTGGGGGTACAAGGCACCTTGGTACATCTTTGTATCATGTTAAATTCTCTTAATGGTGTTTTAGTTAAGAGATAGGGTTTTTCAAACAATCACTTCTCGCCAACCATTGGGTGGGCATCATCATGTCCTATGATTTTCCTCTTGTGGTTAATTCAACTTAGTGTGACTTTCACCCTTCTTATGGAAACCTATATGTAGTGATTCACATGTGCATGAATAAGCCTCCTCATTTCCATCTTATATTTCTATTCTATTTCCTTTCAAGCAAACTTCAATTTCTTTGTTGATTTCTTGTGCTTTCATATTTTTTTGGCCTGAATTACCCCATAAAAACCCCTTATGCTAGTCCTCTAGCGCTTCATTCTCTTATTTTTGATCTTTTATGCATGAGCATTTTGTGTTCTTCCTTTTACCACCTTGTACTTACATATTTGCAAGTCTAGCATCTCCATGCACTCAAAAACTTAGGTGTCTAACCTTAGGTTCTTTGAAAGCAACCATGACTAAATCACCTAACTAGAATTAAGCATGGCAATGCTAGAAGATTTTATCAGTGGACCTCAGAGCATCATTTATTCACCTAATATGAATAACAATACAAAACAACATAAATTAATATGGAAACATTTAGCTTGCACCAAACTTTATTCTAGTCACCACAACACAACCAACTTATGACCAAAAATTCTATATTTGATGGCATAAGCACCATCTTAATGTTGATAGGGATTCAATTAGTTTCCATTGAAATACTGAAGGAACATTTCACTTGACAGCATGTACATCTTTCATGAACCTATTTCCAATATGTTATAGATGGTATAAGGCCCATCCACCTAATTTATAGCTTTCCCAAGTGCTTGAGGTACTTAGAGTTATAAATTAAGACTAATGATCCTTCAGTTAGTACCTTATAGTTTATATTATTGTCATGCTATAGCTTTTGGCATGCCTTATTAATTTTCTAGCTCTATATTGCTTTGGCATGTACCTCATCCAAGCACTCTAAGTCTTATAGATATACACTAAAATATTCCTTGTCATCCAAATGACCAATACACATAATGCACAATGAGTTCACCATGCATTCCATCGATAAAATTTACTCTATTCCAACCACAAATTAGAATGGTGTAGCCTTGTTCAGGTATTTATAAGTTGTGTGATATGCATACAGTACTACTAACACTCGATCATCCTAATCTTTGTATCCAATGTCACATATCTTTATGAGGCACATACCTAGTATCTTATAAAATGCCTTAGCTATGTCATTCACTTCTAGATGATAAGGCATTATCTAATGGTGTGCCATGATATATTCAGTTAGTAGGATTTGCATAATTTCATTGATGAAGTGTGTACCTCTATGACTAATCAAAATGAGTGGGAACCCATAGTGACTTATTATGTTCTCCCATATGAACCTTATGGATATGGTGGTTGTACAATCTTTTATTATCATTACCCCAACCCACTTGGTGAAATAATCAGTGGATGATAGAATTTATCTTATGCCTTTACACCTTATTATGAGAGTGATTGGCCCAATAAAATGAATGGCACATTTTTCAAATGGTGTCTGGGAAAGAATGGTAATGAGGGGTATCACATCCAAAAATTTGGGTTTCCCTATGCATTGGCATATGTCACATGCCTTGGTTTAATATTTTTCATCTTAAAATAGACTTGGCCACCACAAGCTTAATTACAACACCTTATGCACCATCGTGTCTCTAGTGTAATGGTCTCGTGTTATCCCCTCATGCATTTACCTTAAGATGTATTTTATTTCATGTTCTAAGATACAATAGTGTAGGACTTCAACTTGGCTCAATTTGTATAGTTTTCCACTAATGAGCTATAAATAAGTATCATAAATAATGAGTTATTTCCTCTCTTTGGTTGTCATAGTCTTGGGCACAAATCTAGACATTAGAGAAGATACTATCTATGCCAATCACTTAGGGATGTGTTGGACCGTATAGATTTTTGCATCTAATATGTCATCCTCAATAATCATTATCACATAACTAGACTTGATGTAGGACAAATATTCTAGGCTAAAGTTCCATTTTCTAGGCTTCATGACAACTAAAAACTAGAATTTTTGAAATATAAATATTCATATACAAATGCCCCCATGGATAATAGGCTTATTCACAAGTTACTTAAGTCCCTTGTAATTGGTGAATAATATGAATGGGGTCACCAAAAAGTATTTCATTTCCTAAAAAATTTCAAGGTGTAGAGCATGGTCAATGCCTTGTTCATGGTTGTTATATAGTTATGCTCTACTTGGGTCAGTTTCCTACTTGTGAAAGAGATGAGATGATCCATCTTACCTTCACCATGTTATGCTAGAATGGTACTTATTTTATAGCAAAATGCATTGACATAGATGTGGAATGGAGTCATCTAGTCTATAAATTGTAGTATAAGTACACTAGATAACTTGAACTTCAGAGTTTCAAAGGCATCCTATTATACTGTGATCAAATAGAACATGTAATCATTACACATGATCTCCTCCAGTGGTGTCATAATCTTTGCATAAATCCTTATGAAAATTTTATAGTAGCCATAATGGCCAAGAAAGACATGAATGCATTTTTGCATGGAAGGGGTCTAGAGCTATAGAATAATTATAATATTTATGGGATAAGAGAGTAGACCATCTTTACAGATGATGTGCCCAAACAAGGTGCCAAATGGTGTCATGAAGATGCAATTCTTGAGGTTCAATGATATCTACAACTACCTACACCTTTCAAAACTTAGGATTAAGTTATCATAATGGTCTTTCACTAGCCCATGATAGTCTAATCATCTAAATACACTTGGAATAATTTGTGAATAAAGTCTTTAAATGTGGTGATCGCCACTCTAGAGAACATGGTTGATGCATTATTGAGTCAAAATGGCATCATGTTGTATGCAAAAATAACCCATTTAGTTTCAAAGGTTATATTAGTTTTGTATTCATCTTCAATCTGGACTTGATGGTATCCTAGGAACCCATCATTGAAAGTGTAAATCTCATAGCCTTTGATGCCATCCAAGACTTCATCAGTGACTAGAATTATAAAAGGGTCAGTAATGTAGACAAAATTTAATAACTTATAATAAACATAAATATGAATTCACCCATCCTTATTGATGTTAATAACCATTAGGCTCACCCATTTAGATTATTTCATAGGTTAGATGATTCCTATATCTAGCACACCATCAATCTCCATTTTGAATTTGGCACAAAGATTGGGGTTCATTCTATAAGGTTTCTTCTTGATAGGTCTTATGCCATCCACCAAATTTATGCTCATATTACAAAGGGATGGGTGGTCCCTTCACATCTCAATAATTATGAGGGAACAAGTCTTGGAACTCCTTTAATAAATCCAAAATTAGCACTAGTTCCATGTTAAACCAATATGCACCCAAAGTAGCAATCTTTGGTTATCCCTCTATGTTAATGTATACCTTGGTAGTTTTGAATGGTGCATGGTAGGGATCATTCTTCTCTTGATGTGAGTCTTCCAATTTCCTACTACCCTTAGTGGTTTTTATGTGAATATTAGTAGGCTATTCCTCATCAAGTTATTATCATCCATTTGGCGCACTAGATTTTTTTGTCTATAAGGGTCATATAGTTATGCACCTTCCATGTTTCATCATCCTCTTCACACAAGTCACTATTGAACACTTGTTATTCAAGTAAAGTCAAGAGTGACAATACTTTTTCACCAAACATATATTTGAGGTACACCTCTAGGATTATTGTGTCCTCAAACACTTCCCTATGAATTAATTATAGTGGCTTGATTAATTATAGATTTGGTGAAAAAAAGGAGAACATGTGAAAAAAGCACTCCTTGAGTTCATCCTAATTGGCTATCTCATGGTGAATATCATTGACGATGTACCATGATCACACCCATGTCTTCAAGGTCTTATAGAAGGCATGTACCCATAGGTTTTTTGGGTCATTCTCACCATAGATAGCCATGTTTTCTCTCATTAGTGCACATGCACTATAGGGTCAGAATCACTAGATTAGGAAGAGATGTCTAGGTCCTCATTGACTTTCCTAAATCTAGTACATATGGCTACTTTCACATCTTGCCAAGTTAGAAAGCTAGTCCTTTTCACTTTCCACCAATGAGTGGTAGTGATTCTCAAAGTATACACTAGTACACCCATCCTATCCACCTCCTTTGAGATGCATGATTTGAGGTCACAAAAATACTCTTCTAAAATTTTTCTCCTCTCATATTTTGGTTCCACCAAAATTTTGATTTTACTCAAGAAAATCACTCTCTTTACCTTTTTCCTATCATAATGGATGCATATTATTTAAGTGTGATCAATCTAGACCTATATAGTCCTCATAAGATTTGTTTCCTTTACATGTATTAAGTGATACCTCCAACTAGTGGTTTTATAAGCTTATTTGACCCATCGGTCATAATCAATGTTGGTGGTGTCCAAGGCCAACTATCCATCTTCCCAAGAAAACACTCCTTGATCATTAGGATTAAGAGTCTTGGCACCTTGCATCATGATTTTTTATATACTTGGGGAATATTTCAAAGTTTATTTAGATGTCACTAGGTTTATGCATTGGTTCGTATACCCACTGAGGTGTATTCATTAATTTATCTCTCTTATCTCTTTAATAATTTTTGTATTTGATTTTGATATATCTTAATTAAGGATTGATCTATGCATGTTTTATTTATATGACATGCAATGGAGCACACTTCACATATTCAGATCTAGATTTATGAGCTTTAGCTCTTAGGTAAGTCTAGGTACATTTTTTCATTTATCCAAGTCATTTCAATTTGATAAATTTATATAATAAACAGGGGGTAAATGTAGTCATCTAAAATGTCATTTGAGTGTAATAAGTGTTACTTGAGACCACCAATCCCTAACTTATCCCTAGACCTATTTTAGGGCCTATTTAAACACTTATCTAGCTTTTATATAGGCCTGGCACATCCCTAGTACTCTAAAAATTAGTCTCAAACCCTATCATAGGCATCCATTCCCCTAGTACCTTAGGTTTTGCCACCTAGACATTAGCGTAATACTTTGGATACTAGCACCCTGTGTTAGTGTCTTGGTTAGGTGTTATTATCCTTTTCCCTCTTTTTATCCCTAGTAGATATCTTTTCAATTTGAAATACACCTAGGTTCAGCCTAGACTTATTTAAAACCATGTAAAAACACTAGATCATTATATATACATTAATTGTATCCCTTTATTCACTAGATGGAAATTATATGCAAATACACATAATCAAGGTTATTAATCCCTATTTACCCATACTTTTATGTATAATCACTTACAACCATCCTAATTTTAAAATACATATATTTACACTCTCAAGACTCACTCAAATAAATTAAACTACATCATCACTTAAGACTCATTCATACTAGCTTCACTTGTACTTACGCCATCACTTAAGTAGGTAAAACTACATCAGGATTGATCCCTCATTAGAGTATTGGTATGTAGGAAATTCTTATCATAGTAGGGTGTTGAGGATGTCTATATTACCTATCTAACATCACACTTTTATGTGTATGCCAATTAGTTGATGCACTTAATGTGTTCCTTATGTCACTAGAGAACAAGGGGAAATTAATCAACTCAATTTTAATTCTTGAAAGATTTAGGGCTTGAGTTATTTACACAACGACTACTAGAAATAGCATAATAGCATAGATATGGTCACCATTTATAAGTATTTAAGTAGTCCATGTTATAGGGATAGTAGATATTACACAATGATAATTTATTTCCTATTAATCTTTCTAAAATTGTTCTATACTTTACCAATTACTTCCCAAATACAAACAAATAATAGATATTTATAGAATGAAATAAGCTAAAGTGATTCATGGGTAGATCCAAATGTAAGTAGGGTAAAGCATAAAAGAGGGTTTTCTTTAGATCATCAAAGGTACCAATCCTTCTAAAAAACATATAAAAATGGCATTCACTAACTATAGTGTATCACTCAAAGCTAAATAAATACAATTGAAGCTTCAAAGGAAAGGGAATGCATATGTCTAAAATCATATTATGCAAAAAATTTACTCATCCATTGTAAATTGGATATGCATATTTAGTTGTAAATAAGATGAAAATAGAGCACACATATTAACACATTTGTTAACCTAGTGTAAACTCAAACTAAAGATGCATATATTGAATGTTATTGTAAAATTAGTTAGTAAAATTGAAACCATTAATTCTCTAAAAACATTAAAAGTAGGAATCATAGAACACACATAATAAATCACTTAGACAAACTCTCAAATTCTTGGATATGTTATATTAATTCTTATAAAAATTGTTCCTCCTTATAATGAGGGGGAATACACCTATATATATATATATGCCTCAAGACCACCTATACAAGTTTAAGTGGGCCCACTAAAAGGTGACCAAATGAATCCAAGTGGTTATAATGACAAATATATAATGGAATATCCTACATTCAAATTTAAGAAATATAGAAAAATATCTCATTAAGGTCCTAGAGGAGGTTTTTAGATAGCATACTATTATTTCTTCTCTACCTCTTCCTTCATCCACACTTATATGCAAGATAAGTAGTCTGATCTATCTAGATAAAATATAGGATCATAAGCTAGAACAATTTAGGTGTTTCTTGTATGAGCTTCCCATATTCTACATGTACCATCTCTAGTGCCTCTTAAATAACCTTAGCTCTCTCTAGCCTCTGATTTCCAAAATCCCCAATGTTCATTACATCAATAGTTATCTTTGCACTAGCATTGTCTTGCTATAAGTTGACATCAAACACCTTCATTTGAATCCTAAATTCTTAGTCATCTTTGAACATGCTATCAAGTTTGGTTAACCTAGTGACCATGGCATCCTTTAGCAAGAGGGAAATACTAAAATCTATCTTCTCTAAGGATGTCATTGCATGATTTCCCTGATCCAATCATCTTTCTAGTATCTTTATTCTATTCATCAAGATGATCTATGCTAGGATGATATCCTTAGGTGAAAACACCTTGAGGTTTGGGAACTTGTTGCTTCTTGAATCTCTAGCTAAGTTTTCTAACTTGGCATCATAGAGTGAAATATTTTAGTTAAATTTAATGACCACATTGAATTATAGGGTCCCATCTTCTTATATTTTCTTCATGAATTTGTATAGGTTAAAGACATTGATAACTACATTGAAGACCTAGATTGTAGTATTTTATAACAATGTAGGAAGTGTTTGTTCTTTCAATAATTTTTAACTCTTGCTACATCCCCTTAATCAAGGCTAATATGGACTCTACCTAGGCTTGGACTATGGACACAAGGTCCTCTACATATTCATCTACCTCTTCAGGGCTTGCCTTTCTCTTCCTCATCAAAGTGAAGAGGAACTGTTCACTTTCATGGGCCACTACTGAGCTAGACTATGACTTATCAACTTGCCTCATCACTACTCTATTAATTGTACCTATGGTATCATCAAATTTAATCCAAATTTGAGGTGTAGAAGGACCACCTGAGGCTTATTTTGTCTATTTGATTGTATGATATCTTTGTCCTAGTTTTGGGTAGTAGTAGGTGTTGTATTAATTAGAGGTGACTACAATAAAGGTGATTAGGTAGAGGTTAGGGATGTAGTAAGAATATGCAAACTTGTTGGGTTTATCTACCCAAGTATGCCAAATAGAGACTTTTTAGGCCCCATGTCAAGAAAAAATGAGGGCACTTTTGGTGGGATTCTCACCTTTGCAATTGTATTAATATTGAGTGTATTTTGAAAGGTGAAAACCTTTTAAATGGGCCTAAATGGCATTGTATGTAGAGGAGAACCAACAGTAAGTGAGGCACTTATTTTGCCTACCTAAGAAAAAGCAATATTTATAGTGGCAAAAGCAATAAAATGGGAGAAGGTGAATCAAAAGGATGTACTAGTTTGGCTCATTCTAGTTCCAATTAAGGATTAAGTGGTGGTAGCTATAGAGGTTGATGATGATGATGAAGCTATTGGGGAAAAAATGTTGGGAGCATCAAATATAGAAGCAAAAGTATGATCAATTGGGAAAGAAGGTACTGGGAGAGTACTTACTCCAATGGTAGCTTGAGGTGAGATGGTGGTAGTGTAATTTACTTAAGAAGATGTTTGAGGGGTTACTAGTCCTCTCATTATAGTCTTAGGCTCCTTATTTCTCTTGTAAACCTTCTCTATATTCCTCCTAGCCAGTGCCTACAATTTTTCCATAGATATCATGATTCCTTATTGTAACTCCTCAAGGTTAATGGTGGTAGATTCAAACTAATCTAGGATTTGGAGATTATCTCTTATGGATAATTTAAATATTAACATGAGCCCTTGGGAGGGATCAATTTGGCTACTAGATCCTCCTAGCTCAAATCTTGGAGGTAAGTCCTGAATACTTGGAGTTGCATGAAGTGGAGGTCTACATAGTTTAATCCTAATAAGAGGAATGTTTTCTTCTTCTTCATCTTCTTATCCTTCGTCATAATAAACATCAAACATGCAACCATGATTTGGTGGTGGATGAGACCCAATAATATCTTCCTTATTATTTTATTTGTCTAGTCTCATCTCTAGCTATATATTTTTCCTCATTGCATTCTTTATAAGCACCTCATCATTAATAACATCCATATATATCTATTTATGATCTTATTTTTATGCTTATATTCCATTACTATATCCTTATTAAATTTAAACAAGTGTTTGATAATGACATTGTTAGGGTCTAAAGTCATCCTTAGGTAATAGGTAAGAATCCCTATGCCAAGAAACCATAATGATGTCATGCCACTTTGTGATCCTAGTCCTCCCCAACTTATAAGGGAAATTATGGGGGATTGTATTCTTGTTTTTCTTGAAGAATCCACCAAATTCATACACTAGTTGATAAGCAATCTCTTCCTCGACCAAATTCATTGGCACATACCTTGGTAAATTGAGATGGGCCACCATTACTACCTCTATTATAATGATTATACAATCTGGGTATAACCAGTAGATACCCATGTCCTTTAAGGTCTAATTGAAATTCAAGGTAACCCTTTTCATTTCACACTCAATAATTTATTTGTATGCTAATGGGTAGAATTATTATTTAATCATCATTATGTTTCACTTGAATCTATGAATGTGAATTAGAGAGAAGAGTTGAAGCACAACCTCTTATTGCTTGGGATACCATGAATTCTAACCTAGTTTAGCATTTAAAAAGATAGAATCTAACAAGTATCTAATCATTAATAATGGAGAAACATTATTGAAAGTGTCATTCATCACATATACCAAATTATTACTAATGGTCTCCCCAAATGGGAGAATTTTTTGATCCTCTAGGATTATCTGTAGTAGCAAATGAGTCCTTATGTCCATGTAGCCAATGTGTGGATTACCAAATAATCTATTTAGGAGGGCCAAGCCAATCCTAACTCCTTTTTTTAATTTATAAATAGGTATATTACCTTGGTCATCCATGAGGATAGCTCTAGTTAGGTCAATCACCCATAAAGATAAGACCTTTTCTAGGGTATGCACTTCATATCGGTTATCAATTATAGTCTTGTTATATTCTATTTGTGTTGAAGGTAGGTTATCTTAATTCTCAAAGATAGTTCATATTATGAATTCAATAGGGAGCCCTTGAGACACTGAACTACGTAGCCCATCCTCACACTTTGATCTCCCAAAGATGTTGTAAACTAGGTCAGTGCATGACATGATCTCTAGCTTAGCCATGGCCTTATGAAGATAGGATACATTGATGTTGAGGATGTTAGAAGCTAACTAGATTATATGAGGCACCCCTCTCATTCTTAGCAATGGCCATATATACCTCTATATTAAATTAGATGCTGCTATAATGCATGTCTCTAGATGTAATGTCTTTAGGAATGAATTTAGTGTCCTTGAAGATGACTAAAGTACCATACTAGAATAAAAATCCATCATTCCTAAAATAAATGCTCTTACCTAAAGTAGAGAGACCTACCTATTCTATCTCTATAATAATATATGTAGTAATTAACATGTTTATGGTATCATTTTACAACCTTCAATCTCCAATAATGGTGGTCAAGAGTGCAATTTATAAACGTCTTTAGCTTTATTGAAATATGAGAGTTTTGAAAGTAGATTAATCATGTATAGCTTGAAATTTAAATAGAAATAGCTTTATTGAGTAGCCTTTTTAAATATCACCCTAATTAATGTAAATTTGATGGTGATTCTAGTTTATTCCATATTAATCGTGAGCTTGTCAACTTTTCATATACTTGAAACAATCTTTGAACTATTGCTTTTGGCAATTAATTGTATAATAATTCAAATTTAGCTCTGATTCACTTTTGATTGCCATCAATTTTATCTTTAAATCTAAATACTACCACCTTTTGACATGTGTCTACCACCTTAGATCCAACTAGGTACTCACAAGTTCTAAACATGACTAGGCCATATCTCAAAATCCAAACATATTGCACCTTTTGATTACTTCATGGGTCCTCAAAATATAGATTAATGTGATGACTCCTTTTATCTCACCATATGGAATTTTTCAATTTGTATGAAGCTCTTAGGATATGCATTTTAATTTTTATTGGTTGAAGGTGTCTCATACATCACTATCATAGAAATCATAGATATTCTTTAGCAGGTGGCTCTCTTAGAAGGATATTGGAGCTTTCCTTCCTAGGTGTCTCTCTCATGGGTAGTCACATATTTGCTTTGCTAGGTGTTACCTTGAAATGTTTTTGGACACATCTGTCTCTCAAAGGTGATATTATGGGTATCAGAGAGAAACAACATGGGAATGACATGTGGCATCATCATGCGGGTCCAAAGGGGACATGCATCATTCTCACAAGACTTTATTTGTTCTTCTACAAAGTGTCATTCTTAGGAGGAGCCTTGGATAGTTGTATGTCATTAAGCCTTGATTGGATAGCTCAGGGCAACCTATATGTTTGAGTTTCAATCTCTCATGAGCTTTTGGATGGATGTAATGTGGTATAAATGCATGATGAGCTTGGATGAACCCAAAGGGAACATGCATCATCTTGGAAGGTTGTTTAGTCCAAATGGTTATGGTTGAGACATGCAAAAACATATCATGGGATTTGACATTATCAAAATATGTGTGGGGGATACATTTTAATTTAGATTGATTGGGCTTAATCATTGGGTATAATATCTTGAAACATGGTCCAATATATGAATTTTAATGGATAGCTTCTTTGTGAGCTCTCCAAATGATGATATGCATCTCGTGGACTTGTATATTTACCCCAATTGTCTTGCATAGGGTGAAATAAATATCTAAGGCATTGTAAATCTTGATGAGGTCAACACATATCCTTTCAAGTAATAATATTAAACTTGACATCTTGAGAGGTGTCATAAACTACAACTTTAACTTTGACATCCTTCGAGGTCAAGTGAGAAACTAAGTTTTTCATATACATCACTACTTATCTTAATTAATTTTAAACAAGTTTAAAGTAAGAATTTATAATCAAATGATTTAAAAATGACACAATGTTAGTACAATAGAACCTATCAAATATTTTTTATGTTCATGATGACTATAGAACCAGGTCTAACTTCCTTAAAGAAAGTGTGTTTACACATTATTGAATTATTCGTGGTTAAAAATTCATTTCAAAATAAAACTTGAAGAAAACTTTCAATAATGAGTATTTATAAGTATCAATCATTATTTCAAAATGAATGATTAACCAATAATTGTAAAATCACAAGCAATGGGAAATAAAATTAAAGTCATGTAGTCAAATGATTTAATATGCTAGGCATCTTGGGTACTTTATTAAAAACTAAAGATACAAGAGTCCCCATTTAGGGAATAGGGTAATGTTGATCATCAACACAAATTAATATCCTAATCACATGGATTTCTAGATTTTACATATAAAATAAATCAAAATAGGTCACAAACAACAATATAGGTTTCATCTATATAGAAACAAAGTTGGTAGATTCAGACACAACTTCTCCTAGAAATATAAATTAGTTCTTGCACGAAAGACATTAGCACCAATATTAGACACTACTTCCATAGTGATACTATCCAAGGTATTTTTTTATTATCTAGGAGGGTATCTAACACCTATATCTTGTTTGTGACACTCAAACCAACTCTTGTACTAGTTTACAACTTCTAGATCCTTCATTTCAATTAGTTTCTAGCTAAGTACTTATTTGTGTTATTCATTGTAATTTTTAAAAATATAAGATTAGATAATTTCATTATAAAATTAGTGTATATATTTACTACATGTTTTATACCCTAATTTATTGTACTCAGACTCTTTAACACCCTAGTGCTTAAACTCTATAAACTTGTATGCACCTAAAATTACATGGTGTGACATTTTCAATACAAATCTGATTATGAATTAATTATCTCATATTTTGTGCTCCATAAGAAACTATCAAACTCTAAACCCACATATTCTTCCACATTCCTCTTTTTATCCATTTTATTCCCCTTCATCATGACCTTCCTACCCATTTCCAAATTACCTTAAAAATTGACCATGAGTGATGAAACTATCACCCTAGGTGACAATACCACGCCCCCTAATTTACAAAACCACCTCTTATTTTCCACATATATAACCATTATAGTGTTTTTAAATAAATTAGGTATTTATAATATAAATATGTGGTTATGAATCAAATGTGTGATGATTATATTATTTGAAAGGATAGTTTTTTTAATATAAGTGGTCGTTTTACAACTTCCCCCTTGTATAAAGTGGTAGTTCTATCTTAGTTCAAATACCTTCTAAAATTAGCTTCTAGTTTTCACAAATTTTACACAACTACATTTGAATTTATTGTTATCATTGCCTTATGTTCACTTTCAATCATTGTCAACTCACTGACTCTCCTATTTTTTGCCTTCTTCAGTTCATCTCAAGTTAAACTCATTGCCACACCTAGTTGAGCTCTCCCATGCAAACTCCATTCATATCCTACAATAAGGCCAATTGAGGCTTGATTTCAGATCTAAAAATTACTATTATATATTTTTATCAAGAATAGTTTTTATCCACAACCTTACCACAATTGTTAGAAGATTCAGTCCCTAGTATTTTCAAGTCAAATACATAGTTACAAATGAAGAAGTGTCATTGGTGAGAGTAACATAGACCTTACAAGCCAAGACATTATCCATCCTCAGTTTAGCTACTTTTTTTTTTTTGGATTGTATATTTTACTATTTTATATCTTATTTTGTATTTTATGCATCCTCTAGCTAAATATATTCCTAAATTTACTTAAATGAATATAGATATAGCATGCTGAGGAATCTTCTATCAACATAATACTTGCACTTTAGCTAATTTATATTAAAATTAGGTTTAAATTATTTTTATTTATAGTATTTTTTATTTTTTATATTATATTTCATATATTTTTTATTTTTATTGAATTATTTTCCCACTTAAAAGAGAATAAAAATATTTTATAGTGAAATAGATCTATCTCTTTCATTTACCTTTGCTAAAAAAACATAATTTTTTTTATTTATGATTGCATTTAGTATTTTAGTTTCCTTTTAGGTTAGTAGTGAATATTATAATTCATTTAAAAAAGTGATATTTAGAAAATTTTCAATACATTTACAACTAAGACAACTTTTATTTTAGTCAAGATCTAGACAAACTTCTTGCATTTTCAATAATCACCTAGGCAAACATAAAAACATAGGCAACCATAGGTTAATGTATGGAGGTAGTAAATTATTATCATCATTGGTTATAAAATTTTAAAAGAATTTTAATTTATCTCTTTAAAAATGGAAAAATATAACTTCTATATTTTTCTTTCATTGCATAAATTCATTAGAAAAACATTATTTGTTGCAAGTTAGAAAGGTTGAAAAGCTAGCCTAATTTGCTTACAAGGAAAATTTATAGAAAGTATTTCATTGATGCTATTTTGGATTAGATATATTATCATATTACTTGTGTATAATATATTCAATTCATGAATTTAGTTACTTTCATGTAAAACAAACAAACAAACAAAAAAAACATTGCATCTAGGTCACATGCAAATAGATTTAAGAAAAAATAGCATCTTGCATAGTAGTATAAGTTTTGTCCCTCTCTCATTATATGAATTAAAAATATTTAAAATGATATAAAAAATAGTTTTTATTTCATTTGTGTTTATTTTACTATTCTTTAATTTCAACACTTTGTTTTCAACAAGTATTCATTGGTCAAGAACCTAGAAAAGCCTAAAAATAATTAATAACAAAAGCCTTACCATTCATGAATGAAACCATAATAATAATAATAAAAGACTTTCCTTTTGTGAAATAAACCATAATAAAAATAAAAAAATTGGCATTTATGTAAGAAAACACATCATATCAAAATCCTTACCTATTCATACAAGAAAGTATATTCTATATAATCCTTGTCTATCTACACAAGAAATAGATATTAATTCCTCAATTCAGCATTCCAAAAAAAACACATTGAAATCAATTTAATAAATAAGATCATATATTTTTCCATGTATCTTTATTAGTCTCTTTTGGGTGACCCTTCTTGAGATATTGGATCTTTTCTGGCACAAACTATACCCTAGAGTTAGAGTACTTGGTCCCCACCATTATTACATAGTTTGGCATTAGTATTAAGTTGAGACATTAGGTTTTTTGATACAATCCAA
Source organism: Torreya grandis (assembly GCA_037957365.1). Classification (NCBI taxonomy): domain Eukaryota; kingdom Viridiplantae; phylum Streptophyta; class Pinopsida; order Cupressales; family Taxaceae; genus Torreya; species Torreya grandis. The sequence continues at coordinate 959,523 of JARHVA010004670.1, forward strand.
TTCTATACCTCATCATATATTCCTTATCCATTTTAATATAACAAGAGTGCATCCCCAATCCACCTATAATTTTTCTCCCATAGAATAAGGGATGTTAATACAATGTTATCCAAGTATAGTCACCCATTCATCTCATCTTATTCTCAATGGGTCTAGCCTCATCTTATATCATTCATACTTAGTAAATTACATTCACAAGTCAAAATCAACTTACTAGTGTAAATATTATCCTATGAGTCATTCATCCCAATCTCCCTCATTTCCTTGAGCCTAGCATTGACCAAGAGATCCACCTTCATGTGATATTAGAGATTTAAGGGCCTTGGATCTATATATCCACATAGCTCGACACTCTTAATGATCATTAGGATGTGACTTAAGTATTTTGGTTCCATCAAGATAACCCATTTCCACCACCTATCCCAAATCCCATACCACTCAACTACCATCCAAACCTCCAACCCTTTCATTAAATCACCTACCTCTACCATACCTCAAAGAGTCAAGTACATATATTAATATGTTTTTATTTATATCCCTTACCAAATATTCATAAATTCAAATGGGATAGGGATATCATTCCACACATCAAGGAATACACCATCACTATTAGGGATCTCCTACCTTACGATGGGGTTATAGAAAATATCTTCCCCAAGACACTCAAAAGGATATCCCTTGAATAGTATTATAACCTACCCAAAGGGTATATACACTCTTTTTCCAACTTATGGTTAAGTTCATCAAATCTTTTGACATTAAAAGACTCCTAAATATTGGAATATCAAATTTATTTCATATCAAATAAGAATACAACAAATCAACTACCCATTTCATCATGAGATGGTGGAAGGTCTTATGTTCATTTTATAGTGAACCTAACATGGACCAATCAGATTTACATGATCTTTTCATCCATTCCCTTAACCAAAAAATAAGGGAAGACATCTAAAATTTCCATACCAATCATATGAAGATGCCCTCAAAAGTGAACTACGCATTGACTATGTAGCCATCGACAATAGATGGAAAACCTATAAAACCAATGGGTGCATCATCACCCCTATCAAAATAATTAGAGATATCAAAGTATGAATTAAATCCCAAACAAAAAAAACCAAGGTCTTAAGATCCTAGATCACAATAAAAAGGTTATTATTGATGGTGTCACTAATCAACCTAAGAAACAAATCCCACAATCAATGTTCAATACCCACCTATGAATATCACCACCAACACCAACAACACAGAGGGTAGGAATGAAATTCCTCCTCTTTCCATTCATGTAGTTGATTTTAACTTACCATTGCCTAGTAATGAATAATATCAAAACCAGAACTGAAATCAATATCACTCAAATGAATAATACCACCCATTCCAAAACCAAAACCATTACCCACACAATAACCAAAAAGGGTTTGAGTAACAAGTACAAAACATGAGGCCTAGGGATTATGATCCCAACATCTACTATCTATTCCATAGAGTCATAGTCCATGACACTTAGGGCAGTTGAGAATATAATAAGTTTATATAAAGGATCTCAAAGGATCAAAGGAAAATATTTGTGGATATGTTCCTAATATGTGTACACATAAACACTCAGACCCTTCTAAATTGTCTTATAGCTCTTCAAAGCCATAACCTACAAATTTAAAAAACCTTTTCCCTAACCACAAAACACACCTTATTTAGGGTCAAAAGTAAAATTACCCATCTGCTCACCCTACTCAACATAATGAATCCATGGTAATGGGAATCATGACATTGAGTCCTTCACTTTTCGGGGGATAAACACCAATGTGGCTCCTTGGTTGAAAGTTTAGGGCAAAAATCAGATGATAGGAGTCATAGAATTAGATTCCAAAATGGAATCAAACATTGTAAATTTCACTAGAGTGGATCAACCTATCATTAGTCCTAACATATACATGGTTAGAATATCAAAAAAGAGGGATTATTTACCTAATTAACCCCTTCTTACACATGATCAGTGGACCCCACATTTTGATAGATCTAAGTTCCACTTAGGTGATGGAGCAAGGGTCATTCTAATTCCCCCTAAGGGGTGAGTTATTACATTTATATTTAAAATAAACTTTGACTAGATAAATAATGGAGATGAATACAAATCCTTAATGCTTGGTATGCTCATTTAAAAGTGCCTACATATCCAAAAATTAAATATCTAGGGGGATTCAATACTAATGACAAACTAAGTTTCTAAAGTTTACCAAACCAAGGATGAACACCTCTATTTTTATAATACCATTATTTTTGAGAGAACCAATGGATTTAATTTCAAATCTATCAAAGTAGTCCATAAATAAAATAACCATCTTTTTGACTTTATGGATGCCTCATCTTCATGTTTTTTCCCCCATCCAACAATCCCCTAATCATATTTTATAGTCTCATTCAATACATAGCCTCTCATAAGTAATGCCTCTAATGGTCAAATATTCACCCAAATTAGGAAATATGAGGACCCTCTTATCCTCAATATATCTAAAAATGATGAGTCCATACTTGAATTCCAATAGTATTATGATGACCTCCCCTCCTTTCATTATCATTTACCTGTTATCCTAATTCAACCTTCAATATTGAATTTTATGACTTCGCCCCAACTCCTAACATATTCATGAAGGGATATACATCCCTCATTGAGTAAACTATTGAAATTAATTGGAATAGAGGATAACCCCATACTCCTTAGGCTAGGATCTTCCCTTTATGAAAAAGAGGTAGAGGATCACAAGCAACTCCTTATAGAGCATTCTAGAGCCTTTTATTTCTCTTATATTGACATGATAGGAATCAATCCTAATGTATTAATCCATAACTTTGTTTTAGAGTAAAATAGGAGGTCATTAATCTCCTAGAGTGAATTTATTAATCAAGTTGATTTCTTGAAATGGGTGTATAACATTATCTCCATTCTTTAAAAAATTGGTAGGATTCAAATATGAATCAATTTTTGAGATATCAACAAGGCAATCCTAAAATATGGATTCCCCCTCCCATCTATTGATGTCATTATCAATGCCACTACAAGATATGAGCTTCTATCACTCATGGATGGATTTCTAAGATATAACCAAATCTACTTCTCAAATGAATATCAAAGCCAGACTTAGTTCACCACACCTTGGTGAACCTTTTGCTATGTTGTAATGCCCTTTGGCCTAAATAACATCAAGGAAACATATCAAAGGGATATGAATCACATCTTTCATGACCTCAATCATTTAATAATGGAGGTCTATGTGGGAGACCTTATTAGAAAATCAAGGTGGCATGAAGACCACCTTAGAGTATTATGTATTATCCTTATGTGATTGATCAAATATGGAGTTACCCTCAATCTATAAAAATGTGTGTTTGGGGTCACTAGTGGGAAACTTCTATGATAAATCACCTTCAAATGGGGGATATACATCAACCTCACCAATAACTAAGTTATCTTATAAATAAACCCTCCCATGGATGAATATGGTATCATGATATTTATAGAAAAATTATGAACTATATATTGATTTGTCCTTGACCTTGCTTAGAATATGAATCCCATCAATAATTTGATATAAAATATAAGTGGCTTAACTTGGATGAATGATTTTTAGGAATAATTAAAAATAGTAAAGACTTTTCTTATGTCCCCTCTGACACTCATGGAACCTAAGTTGGATAATCCTCTGATAATCTAAATAAGGGAAACCAAGGGATCTCTCATAGGTATGTTAACTCAAGAAGATAACATCAGTAAGGAACACACAATTTATTTCATTAGTAAAACCTTTGTCTATTAGGAGACATGATACACCTAGGCATATAAATAATACCTAGAAATATCATTCACAACCAAATGACTACAATACTATATGATTAATCAAGAAATAAGAGTTGTTTTAAGATCCTAATCCTTATATACATTCCTAAGCAAATCATCCCTCTCTTAGAAGACTAGGCATTTCATCACATTTTTGAGAGAGTTCAAATTGACTTATATCAACCAAAAGTCCTTAAAGGGATAAATCATCATAGATTAGTTGGTTGATTCCCATCTTTAGGTTAATAACCTTTTGGATACCAATTTTCTTGATGAAGTAATATGACATATAAAAAACTTGTCATCATTTCCTCTCCTTGGTAGATAGACATAATCAATTACCTTATTGATTGAACCTACCCTAAAAAATTCTAATTCACAATAGAGGAAAATCCTTGATGTTATTGCATCCTAATGCATCATCTTGAAAATGGTCCTTTATTACAAGGTATTCAATGGTATGTTAAATTTGTGTGTCAACCAAGAGGATTAAAAAATATCATATTTAATTATCATAGTAGTGTGTATGATGGACACTTTGGTGGTCATGTTATTTCTCAAAAATTCCATAAGATGGGACATTCTAGCCCACCCAAAAACATGAATCCATCAAGTATGTGTATAAATGTGAGAATTTCCAACATTTTTCACATGAGATACATATTCCCCCTAGGTAATTACAACCCATCATCAATATATGGTCCTTTTCCACTTAGGGCTTGGACTTAATAGGTAAAATATACCCTGCTTCTTCAAATGGACACTATTTCATCATCACAACAACCAAATATCTCACTAAATGGGTAAAGGTGATGCCCCTAACAACTGTGACTAAATACATTATCATAAAGTTCATCCTAAACCAAATAATTTAATTAGTATGGACCCAAAAAGTCATTAATAATTGTAATATATCCCCCTTTAAGAACCAAGAGGTTCATGAACTATGTGATTAACATCTCGCACTCTATATAACACTCTAAGCCTAGAGAGCAACTATTAAAACACCCATGGGAGTAACCCTTATTCATTAGTATTTGGGCCTGAAGCTATTTAACCCTTAAAGATAGAAATACTTAGCCTTCATGTATCCTTTTGGGGTATCATTAATAAATAATAATATAGAGAAGGACCTATATCTATGTTAGAAGTTGTAGATGAGTATTATATCTCTTCCACTAATAATCACATTACCTATAATTATTGCATGTATAAATAATATAAAAAAATTCCATCAATGTCCAATCCATGTTGGAGACCTTGTCTTTAGACTTGGCATTTGGATCAATAAAAATAAAGGAGAGTGTTAAAAATTTAGACCCAATTGGCTAGGCCCCTACCTAGTAACAAAATATTTAAATAATGGAGCATATTAGTTATGAAATTTAGAGGGATAAGAATTTGTTGTGTCCATAAACTCTTTACATATAAACTATTTCTATATCTTGTTCTTTACATTTCTATGTCACATGTCCACCAACATGGTAGAACTATTATTTTGTGGTTATTTAGTTGGTCAGTTCTTTGAATATGAATATTTATAAAATGAAACACATAACATTCACCCTATTCTTACATTTATTCACCACCTCAAAATTAGTATGTTAAATTAGTCTTTGTTTCATTTCTTAGGATCAGAGTACACCTCTTTCCCTACATCTTCTTGCACAACTTAAAAAAATGTTGGAGGCCAATGAAGTATAGGAACTTACTTACGATAGATTCCCCCTTCATGGTGCCTTTGAAAAACAAAACATTTTCATGCTCATATATAAGTTACTTTACTCACTTACCTTGGCCCTCCATGATGATACTTGCATCCTACTAGTTTCATGGGACCAAGTTTTGGAGTAAGAACATTGAAAAAAAATAAGGAAAATTTTAAATTTTAAAGCTTATGTAAATACAAAACTCAAAATTAGGCATCTCTCTCCCTTTGTTAACCTTGGATGTTGAGCCCTCACATCATACTAGTTGTGTGGGATTAACATTGGGAGGAGATGTCCTTACTCACCTACATATATCCTTTGGTGATGATCCCATGTGTCTTCCTGGTCATACGAGACTAGGTCTAGGGGTGACATAGAGGAATAAAAGGCAAATGCAAAAGGAATGTTAAAAATCAAAAAAAGAGTGTCTAAAAAGAAGGTTATTCAGAAAGGCTTGTCTAAATGTTTGTGTTCAAAGAAGGTAACCTTTCTCCACTAACCAACTCTATCAAATTAGGTTTCCTCTAGATGAAGCCCATAAAGTTTTTATTTTATAATTTTTTAAAGAAGTGCACATCCCCATTTTCTAATAAGGATGATGTCATTTTCCTTTCTCCTAAAAAAAATTTAGTCATGGGTCACCTACATTCTATTTTATTTCCCCTTTACATACCTTGATTCAAATTTTAAATAACATATTGTGTGAACAAATCAATCAAGTAATCACCTTTGAAAATAGTTATTAGAATAATTATAGTCACATATCAACACTGATCATAATTAAAATGTTTTCATATATTCTATTTCCACATATACATAAGCATTTTCGCATAGAAATGTATCAAAAATGAAATATAATACACATATGCATACATCATCACATGTTTATTACCATATAATGAATAAAATTAAAATATTATATAAAAATAAAGAGTCACACCATATAATGATCAACAAGAGACACCAAAACATCCATATGTGTGTGTGGCACATAGGCTTTCGAGTTTATACAATAGAAATGTCTAACACAAACACCTATGTGGAGGGACAACATGCTTTAAGTAATCTCAAAAAGAGTAAAATATACATCAATATGTCCAAAAACATATATAAAATTATTATCATAGGTCCATCCTCCTCCTCTAGAAGAGTGTTAAAGTGAAATAAAGTCTAGGGCTCGAGCTCTGATGGTGTCTCCTAATCATAACTCCAACCAATTATACCTCACTATCTATAGTTTGGTATCTTAAAAGATGACCCCTATTCATACCACTATCTAATATTATCCTCCCAATATTATGACTCGAGGATCTATGGCTTCCTCCCCTCCACATCGTATCTAGTAAGGCCTCTACCCTTATTGATTTTTCCAATAGATTGTTGTTATCCATCCTTAATGATACCATCATAGATGATGCATGATATGTTGGGGAAAATACATCTGTGTGGCATCCAGTCACTATGGGAGACTAGGATCTACCAATAACTAGTCTTGCATAGGGCCAGTGCTCAATTGAAATAGATTAATCAGGGTGTCTCTGATCATCATCTTCCATGCACCCACAGTATCTACAATCACAAAACACATAAGAAATAAATTATTTCTAACTAATATAAGAAAATAAAACATATGTCAAATCAACTAAGCAACTAGGATAAATTAAAACATAATCTATAAGTCATGAATAATCAAAATTAATAGGTTACCTAGATCTCCATCTTACCACTCAAGATCAGAGTCATAATCTATAGCCTCCTCATCCACTTCCATATTTTTCTCCAACACAACATAATTATAGAGTTTTTTAGGAAACATTAGTGCTCACGTCAATTTCTAAATATTATAATATGCATTATTACATGAGTAATAATTCACTAAGAGTTATATTTAGTTAATTATTAGAATATATTAGTTTGTTGTGATATTATTATAAGATACAACAATATTACATATCTAGGTTGGTTTTTATTTACCTATGAGAGATTATAGGTTTATGATTATTCAAAGGGATATGAGGAGAGATTTTTGGAGATACGGTTCACCCTCTTTAAAGGAAAGATAGTCTTATAAATTTGTAATGCCTGAATGAATATATAATAGTAAATATCTTATGGTGTGTTTTTAAATTAGTCTTTATGTTTGGTCTATGATTATTTATCTATGTTCATCCTCATCATTATATATATGAGTTGAATCTTCACATAGATTCATTCAAACACTAACATTGGTATTAGAGAAGGCCAATGGTCTATTAAATCTATGAAGGGATAATTTCACAAATTTATTTCTTGCCCCAAATCATGAGATCCTATGTGAGCTAATACTCATAGATGTAGGAAAGATAGGTAGTTTACACCATTTTAACCAACATATTACCCAACATCATGTACTTATAAACTAAAAAGGTGAGCTCAATATTAGACTCAACTTACATTAGTTTGAATCAATCTCATCTTTGCATCTTAGGTGACATCTAAGATTATATAATTAGATTGAACATCAGACAAATTTTTATATATGTTATCTACACCTATATCTCCTAATATTCCTATATTATATTTTTAGTTTCAACATTAAAATAACAAAATAAAATAAGGATCAAGAATATAGGATATTTTATGAGGTGCAGTTGTAGAACTACTTCACTATTTGATAGATATACCTTGTTTGATAATTGAATATAGATCTATCATATTGGTATAGTCTTCTTTATTTACTAATAAAAAAATATATATGACATTATTTATAACACAACATATTGAAGATAAATTTTATCGACATCTGACGTAATATCTAAAATAAAATATGATTTGCTTTTAAATCATTTGCTTTGGTCTGATCAGCTTCATTATTAGCACCATTTTTACCATGCAACCTCCATTCACCTTTCCTGAGTCAAATAATGTAGATTTCAATATGTGAGACATAAATATGAATTTAAACTATGAACATCATTCTCAGATATACTTACATGCACCAACATTTTTTTTATTTTTATCTATGTACCCATATTCTATGTAAGTTTGATCAATTTATACATCTTTCTGTTACCCAACGTCTTCCTATACTTGGTGTATGTATCTTGCTTATGTTTTAGGTATTCACTCAATTTCTTATATTAAGGTATATTGTCTTCTATCCACATGAATTATGGAAATTTATTGGCATTACCAAACATAGACCCATATATCAACTTCCTCTTTGTATGTGGCTCTAATTGAGTCATTTTAATGAGTATTCTGTTTTTCATTTTAACATTGTTAAGTGGTAGAGTTTGTTCTGCTTAGTCTTTTGTTCTAGTTTTTTTTCTAATTTAAAGTGGATTTTATCAAAGTCATATTTCAAATAAAGTATTAATATTGTATGAGTATTATAAAAGTTATCAATTATATGATTCATAATTTAAAAGTTATATCAAAAGAGTAATTTTTTAACATTTGGTATGATAATGTTTTTTGTCCAAAGTTCAAAGTGTAATTTTTTAAGGCATTAGTCATATTGTCAAAATAAAAAATGAATCAAGATTCATTTCATGTCAAAATTCTTATGTCATATAGAGTCAAAATTGTAAAAAAAATGTCTCATGGATAGATTATGACTTATACATGACATCTAAATTAGGGGGAGTTCCAATATCTATGGAAACAACCAATAGAGAACCTGCCAAAACCATCAGATCACATAGAGACCCAATTTGTTGAGTAAGAAACAAAACTATTATAGGTTGGAGGACACTAAAGGATGAAGGATTTCTATCTATCTCATTAGCCACTAATGAAGGGAAAATTATAATATAGTGGTGCGTATATTTTTTTATTATTTTTAACACCTTTTTGTATGTGTGACAAATAAGTGGTGTATTTCATATTTTCCCACATAGTGTAATGCATAACAAAAAGTGTTTAAGAGATGCAAGAATGAAATTTGAACATATGGTTCCTACATGTAATTTCCCACACTATATATGTTTATGAGGTTCCCTTGGTTAATGGTTGATGGTATATGGTTCTTGTTCATAGTTCCCACACTAATTCAATTTATGTGTTCTTGACAATGAATGGTTGATGAGAGTTTGGTGTGTTCCTTCTATACTTTCATTAAGTCTTGTGAAACACAAATTACCATGTAAGGCCTAAAGGGGGAATGTTAATAAATGTTATTTCTCACATTAATTTGTGAATATTGTAATGTGAATTATTATGTGAGTAATAATTCACTAGGATTTATATTTAATTATTAGAATATATTAGTTTATTGTGATATTGTTATAAGTCACAATAATATTACGTATATAGGTTAGTTGTTATTTAGTTATAAGAGATTATAGGTTTATGAGTATTCATAGAGATATGAGGAGATATTTTTGGAGATATGGTTCACCCTCTTTATAGGAAAGACATTCCATTAAATTTTTAGTGCCCGAATGAATATATAATAGGAAATATATTATGACATGAGAATATAATAATATATGGTGTGTTTTTAAATTAGTCTCTGAGTTTGGCTCTATGATTATTTTCTTGGGTTCATCCTTGCTATTATCTCCATGAGTTAAATCTTTGGATAGACTAATTAATATACTAACAAGGGTCACATTTTTCTTGCTATAACTATGCATGGCCTAGGGGTGGTTATGGTGGTAGTGAAGGACCCATATGATACTATCCCACTCTATTTTTGCCTCCTCGTACTCTAGTTTCCTATCAAGTTGGTAGGGTGATAGGTACCCATCTCATCATTGGATTCTATGTTATTTACCCCAACCTTGTATCTATCACCTTATAGGTCCTTATAAACACAACTTTAAGGATGGGGAGGTTTCCCACATAGGGCATACCAAAATTATTAAGGCACCTGATCCATCATGTGTGCCTTAAACTACTATAGTCTATCCTAAACCTAGATATACCTCATGGATACCATGAAATAAGCTCCTTCATTATCCTAGTACCCAACCATGTCATGGTAGGGTTGGGTAATTAAATCAACCACTGTTAGAGACCCCACAGTCTAGGGAAAAGTATGAAAGGGCACCATGTCTACCCATTGATCAACCTAATTTTTCTTAGTTCCCCAATCAACACTCCCCTCTAATAGGGAATCATCCTCTCATAAACTAAACCCATAACAATAGTCATCAAGATATCTCTTAGGAAAGACACTTAGTATAAGTCCCTATATGCCCACACCAACATATCTTAGCTCCAAGTGTAGCAATCCCATTTATCCTCTATACACCCAATGATCAATGAGAAACTATATCAAAACCTATCAATACCCTTTTCCCCCACTAATCAAGAAAGAAGGATACCAATGGTGGCATTCATCAGGTTGGGGATCATTGATCCCTTGACATGGGAAACCTTCACACTACACTTTTCACCCAAGTTAGTTGTGTTAGTATTTACAAAATTATTAGCCTAACTATTGGCCTCATAGTGACTATCGACATCATAAATGGACACCAAACACCTACTCATAAGAAGAACAATAATTCAATATACATTCATGAGAGTGATCATCCACTCTCTCAGGGTTTGAAGAAACATAAAAGTGTTCTGATTAGGGTCTCAATATGTCAATAAATCACATAAAATAGGATATAATAAGTGGTGATCCCCTCCCATGCAATGAAAAGTATAACTACTTAGTTAAACAAAGCCAAATCATCATCCATCATAAGTTCTAAGACTCAAGGGAGCCACTCTTGATCTTTGGGTCTACTCCATGAGATGTAGACCCACTACAATAAGCAAAGAGACTCTATGTCATTAATTTAGTCAATAAAACTAATCTCATGATATAAACAATTAAAAAATATCTACTTTCTTATACACTCAAAACAATCTCTATTTTCAAGTGGTGGTTTTGAAACCACCCTGGGGTGGTAATGTAACCACCTAAGGTGGTTACATAACTACCTAATGGTGGTAGCACCTTAGCCACCCCACAAAGGTTATTAAATTTTTGTGGTGGTTAAAAAATTTCCTTTTGAAATAGGTGACATATTTGTAACCCAAGTGGTGGTTCCACCAACCATCCACATGTTTCCCCAAAACCCCTAAAAACCATAAAAAATACTCTAAATTTATACAAACATGACAAAATCCAAATCTACCCTCCCCCACAATGATCATAAAGCAAAAAAAAAAAATGGCTAGATGTTAACTATATTTTGAGATTTTTTTTAAAATTGAGGCAAAAATGAAAAGTTAGCAAAAATTGACCAGATGCACCCTACTCATGCCTCCCACTAGAAAATTTTCCATCCTCACATCATCCTATTTTTGATAACTGATTCCATGCTAAAAATGGTCATTGATAATTGGAGCTAAAAAATCTCCTCTAATGTAAATGAACTGTTTTTGGTATGTTTTTTTATACATTTAGCCCCAAACTAGCCATTTTATTTCTAAAGCTTTCCATTTTTTACACAATATTATGAATTTGCATTTATTAAGTGTGTATGTGTTATTTTTTTTATTATTTCAAATAAATATTTTATCACTAACATTTTAATGACATTTTATCTTTTATACCACATTTTTACATTTTTGTAGGTATGCATGGCTTTGCACTAAATTCAACCCCCCCTGATGAGACAGTCTAGGTAGTATGATCTTCTCTACATGTATGGTACATATTATTTCCTAGTTATAATTGTATAGAATACTTCTATTCTTATTTAAAGTCACACTTGAACCTTATCTTTTATCTTCAAGTTGCATGGAGTCCAGACATGCTTTGTTCCTCCATATAGGTAAGTAAGGTAAGTATCTCTAACCTCCCATTTCATTTTAGTATGCCTTGCTCAGGTCTATATCTTGAAAATTCATGAAAATGATCTCTCATGAGTAAAAAATATGTATGCACATAAAAATTACATGGTGTGACATTTTTGATACAAATTTGATGATGATGTAATGACCTCTTATTTTGTGCTCCACATGGAACTCTCTAGCACTAAACCCACCATGCTTCTACTTTCCTCTATTGACCCCTTTCAATCCCTTTTTTATGACCTTCCTATAAATTTCCAAACTTTTTTAAAAACTGACCATAAGTGATGAAATGGATGTACCAAGTGATAAAACCACACCCTAAGTTATGAAACTGCCTCTTCTTTTCCACAACCATCATGATTTTGAAATAAAGGAGGTGGTTCTACTATAAAAGGTCCTTATACATTAAATGGGTAATAGATATGTTATTTTAAAGGGAAATTTTTTCAAGTTAATTTATGGTTATACAACTATTCCTACATAAAGTGATGGTTCCATCATAGTTTAAATGCCTTCCAAAATTAGTTCTCATAACTCCAATTTTCATGCATTTTGCATAACTAGCTTCATGTTTCTTGTTCTCATCAACTTGTGTTCATTTCCAATCATGCTCAACTTACTCACTCTCCTAATTTTTTCCTTATTTAATTAATCCTAAGTTAAACTCATTATCATACTTAGTTTAACTCTCCCATGTAAACTTCTTCTATCTCCTATAATAAGGCTAATTTGGGCCTGATTTTATATCCAAAAATTACCATTAGAGATTATTATCAAGAAGCTTTTTCAGCCAAAACTTTGCTATAATTTATAAAATATTTATCCCTTAGTATTTTTGAGTTAAATACATAGTTACAAAATAATAAGTGTCTTTGGTGAGAGCAACACATACTTTATAATCCAAAACATTAACCAACCTCAATTCAACTACTCTTTTTTTATGGATTGTGTATTCTCATCTTTATTATCTTATTTTAGAGTTTGTGCATCCTCCATATAGATATTTTCCTAAATTTACATAAGATCATCGAGAACTATCATGCTAAATATTCTTATATCAACACACTACTTGCACTTTAGTTTATTATTCTAGAATCAGGTTGGAGTTATTTTGATTTTAAGTATGCATTCTTTGTTAGATTAGATTTAACATAGTTTTTTATTATGATTAAATTATTTTCCCAATTAAAATATAAAATAATAAAATTTTATAGTGAAATAGATCTATCTCTTTCATTTATCTTTGCTACAAAAACATAATTAGTTTTGATTTATGATATTATTCAATAGATTAGTTTCCTTTTAGGTTAGCAACACATATCATCAATCATTGTAAAAATATATCTTATAAAATATTTAATTCATTTCTAACCAGGATATATTTTATTTTAATCAATATCTAGATAAACTTATTACATCTAAAATGATCACTAAGGCAAACATAGAAACATAGGCAACTGTATGTGAATGTTATGAAGGTAGTAAATTACTAATCTTATTGGTTTTATAAGTATAAAATAATTATCATTTCTCTCTTTCAAAATAAAAAAATTAGAACTTATATCTTTTACTTTCATCCCATCAATTCCTTATAAAAATATTGTTTGTAATAAGTTGAAAAGGTTGAAAATCTAGCCTAGTTTTCTTATAATTAAAAATCATAGAAAGTTTTTCATTATTGTTATTTTGGATTAGATATACTCTAATATTACTTCTATACAACATCTTAAACTCATGAACTTATTTTTTTACACATATAGTTCTCATGTAAATAGATCTAGGAAAAAGAAGTATATTGCATAGATGTATAAGCTTATTCCCTCTCTCATTATATGTATTCCAAGTATTGAAAAGGATACAAAAGTAGTTTTACTTTCAATTTTTTTCAATTTTTATATTATTTAATTTCATCATTTTTTTTTTTAGAAAGTATTCATCAGTCAAAAATATAGAAAATCCCAAAACTAATAAAAAATAAAAGCCTTCCCATTTATGAAAGTAACAATAATAACAAAAAAATAATTTCCATTCATGAAAGAAAACATAATAACAATAAAATCCTTGTCATTCATGAAATAAACCACATCATATCAAAATTATTTCCCATATTTACAATCAAACATATCCTATATAATCATTACCCATCCATGTAGCAAGCATATCCTACATAAGCCTTATCTATCCACACAACCAATACATATCAGAGCCTTACTACAAAATTATAGTAAGCACGCTTTGTAAGTCATTAAATGAACAATATTATACAATTTTCCTTGGCTTTCACTTAGTCTCTTTTAGATGGCCCTTCTCAATATACTGGACATTGTCTATCATGGCCTATTACTTATTTTTAGATCTCCTATTTGTATCATTATTATAAATTTTGATATTAGTATTAAGTTGAGACATGAGGCCTTTTGATCCACTCCAATTCCCCACCTCATCGTAGAGTCATTTTCCACTATAGAATAACAAGGGCACATCCCTGATCCACCTATCATTATTTTTATACACAATAAGGGATATTAATACAATTTTTTCCAAGCTTAGTCACTCATTCATCCCATCTTCTTCTCCTTAGGTATAGCCTCATCTTATATCATTAACACTTATTAAATGGCATTATCCAAACAAAGTCAACCCGATAGAGTAGATCCTCTCATATGAGTCATTATTCCCAATCTCCCTCATTTCCCTAAGGATATCAATAGCCATTAACTCTTCCTTATTGTGATATAAAAGACTTAAGGTCCTTGGATCTCTATCTCCACATAGTTTGACACTCTTAATGAGAATCAACATGCTACTGAATTCCTTTGGTTCCATCACAAGAACTCATTGTCACCAATTATCCCAAATCCCATTCCACTCAATAAGAAACCAAACCCCTAGCCCTTCCATTATGTAAAATACCTTGTCTATACCTTAAGGAGTCAAGTTCATAGATAAGTGTGTGCTTATTTTCATGCATATAAAACCCTTAAAAGTTAAATCACCTAGAAAGTAGTTTTTGACAAGAGTGAACCATTTAAACAATAGTAAGGCCCATATATGTCAATAACATCATGCTTTAATTTTATAAGTCAAAAATAAAAAATAATAGATTTATCATATTTGTAGTCAGCTTATGGATCAATTCTATTATTTATTACAAACATATTTCTAAAATTTACATAGATTTATCTCAAATTGGGGGAATTATACATAATGTGTTTAGTAATTTTATATATGTTCTTACTTAGAAATTTAGTTGGCATTACTCATTTCTCATAATCAATATAATCAAATATTGAATTGGGGGCATGTGTGCAACTCCTGATCACTCTTTTACTCACTTTTTGTACTAGGTTTCTATAAGTAATGACAATCCAAGACATTATCTAGGATATATACATTAGAATTATATCATATTATCTTTTACACTAGTTTTACACAAGAATGAATATTATTCCATCTACAATAGTTAATCCATCTTTTGCACTAGTTTTACACTAGAACAATCTATTAGAATTCATACAAGAATTCTAAACTAGTATACTACCTTGAGTTGTGAGATGATGGATTCAAACACACTTTGAGTTATTAATCACATTCTCTTAGAAATGAATATTGGAGCATGTAAAATCCAATCTAACATATTCAATGTATGTAAAATATCCAAGGGTCTTACCATCTCTAGTGTCTCTAGTCATCATTTTTGCACCATAAAAACATAATAATTTAGTTACCACTACAAGTTTAAGCATTACTTGTTATTTGATATATAAGTTTTCTTATATTGATTTCAAATTTTCATCCTATGTAAGTACCAATTTATACATGTTTCATTATAGGTTTTCATTAAGCATATGGTCTACATCCAAGACTAATTAACACAAATAAGATCAAGTATAATTATCTTTATTTTACTCTAGTACTTTTACTTTGTTACATTACTAGAATAAAATTGGGGTAGATGTATTAATTAAAATTAACATTTAATGTTAAAACAACCAATTGTGACCACTCCTTTTACACACTTATTCCATGTTCAGTTCCATGGTTCTAAACTAAGATTTCCTATACTTATATGTGGATGATCCCTATCCTTAATAAAAGTTTATACTTTAGGATTATATTTCTCATTTTAAACAACTTAAGCTTATCCCTTTATTGAATCACACTTCTATTTTAGTTGTCTTCATTTCTCAAATAAGATTGTTCTTTCAAGAGTATCTTGTTTGTTTATAGTGTCTCAATCTATTAGCTACATCCTCCCATGGAAAAATGGTTAATTTCTCAAATTCAAATTTACTCAATGGGTCATATCGTATGTTTCATATGCCCTATTCAATAAATTTCCAAAAACATCACTATAAAGCCATATTTATGACCATTTGTTCACTATGGGATCATAAGATGGAAAAAAACTATAATATATAACTACACATTGAGATATAATTACTTATTCTTCCTAATTCTAAGTCTACACAACCAAATTAATTGAGATATAAGTCTAAATACAACTCTTGTTTTATTTAATAATTACATTAGGATTTCACCATCATCTAACATTACACTAGTATTTCACACACACCACCAGATCATGAGATAATTAAATGTAGTTTGATCCCTCTTTAGATAATTGGTATGTAGTTAGTGCTCAACACATGGGGTGTTGAGTTCAATACAAAATTCAACCACTAACCCATTTTTCCATGTATTCAATTTATTCGTTATTATCTATTGAGATAGGGTTTCAAGTGAAGAGGAAGTTACATAGTAGATTTTTAGTGAACCAAATAACCCAAAGCACACACATAGGATTTATAGGTGAAGTCACACATGCTTTTTTTTAAACAAAGGGAAAAAACTCTACCAAATGTTAGTGCTTCCTATATATGATAACATAATCTAGCCTTGTCTGAATAGAATAGACTTATCCTAGGTAGATGTAAACCCTTGTATTTGATTCATGGTGACTTCTTAGAGACCTATAAAAAGTTTCACAGTCATAGTTACAATCCTACATGTTTGATTTATAGCTAATTTTACCTCTTTGGTATTTTCCCCTTTTAATATATTCATTGAAATAGTAAAGTCCCATATAGTTTGTATGATTTATTTCATATTATATAAAATATAATTTACTCATTTATATTTCATTATTATAATATATTATTTTTTATAATTCCCCAATTTTAATAAAACATATAGATCATCCCATGAATACAGATTAAAATTAAAATGATCTTACCTTCCTACAATGTGTTTTCTACTCCTCAAGTCCTCTTATAGATTTTTAAATCTAATGTGAAGGTTGGATACTTATGATATAAGGTAGGTTGAATTATAACATAAAAGGATATTTAATAATGAATTGAGATATCCTACCCTTGTCTACTAGCCTACCACAACCCAATTGATGTCAACTCTATTATGATGCCAACTATGGATTTTGAGCTTTGACTAGAATAGGAGATGCATAAAAAATGTCATGTCTTTTAATGTGACCTAACTTTGACAATTTTAATTTCCTTTTAACATTGTCATTTTTTATATTTGTCTCTTAAATATTTTAGATTTTTCTATTTTCCTCCTATATATAGATTTGAAAAAACTAAAAAAAAAATTGATATATATAACTAGCACAAGAGAGCTTATGATTAGCTGATCAAAAGGAGAACCTAAATAAAATGGTTCTTGATGATGCATAGACTTCCCCACATGGAAGTTTGAAATATCAAAACTAACATAAGTGTGGAAAAAGTGAAAAAAATGGGAATATAAGGATGTGAAAAATATGTCCACTTGAAGAGATGATACAATGAAGATTAAGTTAATAGCTGACCATTAAAAATCTATTAGGCTATGTTATGAAAGGTGATAATCATGTCACAAGATATATTGTGTTATCCTACATATATTATGGCACATACAATGATAATATAAGTCAACCTAGAATAGTGGAAATGAAAAATTACTCTAAATAATCATAATGAAACTAAGGATAATGTAAAATGGTAAAAATTTGATAAAAGAAACTTGAATGTGATACCTAGCCTTCATAAATAAATAAAGGTTGACTATAAACTAGTTGTACATGATATAAATCAAACATATGTGATTAAAATTAAAGTGATAAAATATAAAATATCATTATATAATCAAAATATGTACAACAAGCATCACATATGCTAAAAATAATAATAATAATAATAATAATAATAATAATAATAATAATAAATTCAATCATGTGGCAATGTGAAATGAAAGATATGAAATAACTCATATACTAAAAATTTCTTGAAATATATTGACATAGATCATCAATAAAATCCATTAAATCCTAATATAGTTGATATTTAGATATGATCATAGTCTATTATACTCTTTTTGAGTGTAATGTTAGGAATGCCTAGTGTAAAAGCTCTAAGGATAAAGTAGGCACACTAGAAGGATGATGTTGTTGGGCCTCCTAATGAAAATAGTCAATATGGTAAATATGTGATGCCATGGCACACACGTGTTTTGTTTTAAGGGATGGATCTAATCATCATGTAGGATTTTACTCCATCATAGATGAACCATATGAGTTTGTTTGGAACATTGAGCTAGAAGCCTTAGAAATTATTTTAAATGTTGCTATAGAGATATACATATATCTATATGATATGTACATAACATATGAAAAATAAAATACACTTATAAATGTTTATGGAATCAGGTGTGATCTTTGGTGGAGACATGTTTGGTAGATTGTAAAACTTAGCTAATTCAAAACAAAGTAAATTATGATACTAATAAATATATAAATAGTGAATAAAATAATGTGTACTAATACCATGGAATAACCAAGAGTGCCTAAGATTATCAAAACAAGGTGGTAAACTATCCATAGTAGAAGTTGGGCCTTATGGCTTATATTATGCTTAGACTATATGATATGCTCTAAACTTTTTAGATTAATAAAAATATACATTTTAAAACACATAATATGGTTCTTATTATTGGGTGGGTGGGTGTTATGCCATGTTTGACCTATTTGGAGAATCATAATGGGGTTTGTATAGAACATCATCAAAAAAATAATCACATCAAAGCATAAAATGGTTAGGATAGGAAAATGATTTTGCTTGAGATATTTTTTGTATACTCTGAATTTTTTTTGTGAGTGGTTTTAGACTTTGTTAAATGAAAAAAATGGTGATACTATTTATTTGGGAGACATCCTTGGTGTGGGTCATATAAGTTTAGCTAGAATTCCTAGAGGAAGCATGATTGTAACATCATAAAATCTAGTGAATTGGTAGGGTCAAGACATGGATCGATCCTTAAGCATGCTCTAATAAGCCTCATATGTGATAAGTAATATATGTGAATTATAAGCTAGAATGTACTCCATGTTATACTTAGATACATCAACCAAAGGGGAATATGTTAGGAAATAATAAGAATATTTTTATCAAATGATATCTATTAAGTTCATGCTAGAATATGATGGGCATAACCAAATAAGTGTGGATCATATAGGATGAAACTATCATCATAATCAAGAGTTGGAAAATAAATTTTAATGGATTATACCACTATTTCACTAGAGGATGTATAGGAAGTGGGATTTCATAGGAATGAGCCTAGAAGCAAAAAAAAAATTAGTAAATTTATTATGAGAATTACGTCACAAGGTGGGAGGAAACTAAAATATGATGTTATAGGGGAAATGTAATGTTTTGAGTTCAAAATTAATCTCATAAAGATCATCATCATCAAAATATAGGAGGTTAGCTAGGATATTTACCATAAGTTTGGGATGACCACTGTAACCTTTGTTCATGTTGATAAGATAATTAAAATGTTTCTATTTGTGGAATGGAATTATAGGTAAAGTTTCAAGTGAAGGAATTTTAAAGACACCAAATTCTTATATTTTTTTAATTACAAGGGTTGGTATCACCTTTAATATTTTATATAACACTATTATAATTAATGTTGGAAAATTTATTGGTGAAAGAGGCCATGATATTCATACAATGAGTCTAAGGGCATAAACAATTTTTTTTTATTATAAAAGAATGTTTAAAGTCATAACCATAACTTTAACAATCACAAGTGTTACATGATAGGGAGGTAAATGCATCCAAATACAGGCATTGGTATTTATTCATATACTTGGCACATGATTTGGGTAGACTTAAAATTACATAATGAGTATCCTAAAGTTTTGAGGAATTTTGTAGAGGTGACATAAGTGTTAGATCTTTCATTTATCAAGGCTTGCTTGACATGATGTCACCAAATTGGATGTTAGTGAAAAATAAAGGATCATCGACATGAATTAATATATCATTAAGAATCATAGAGGTTATAAGAAAATTTAATGAGAGGGAAGAATCCATAGTTTGATTAACTTGGATATGCATCTCTTCAGATTGTTATAAAATGCTTTCTTATGACCCAAGCAAGGTAAATTCTTGATACATAGGTGGTGGTTGAGGATTTTTCATATCAAACAAAATTTTAATAAGGTGTTTTATATGATGTGGATAAGTAAACATGAGATCAAGGAATGGAATTTAGCATAGGAACCTATAAATTCATTCCATGGGATCCTATTCATCAAAGCCACTATGAGCTAGACAAGAGTGTGAATGTGTTAGTGAATTATGAAATGCATCAGCTATAGAACTAATTGATTTATATTAAACTTATTTTGAAATACAAATTTATAGTATTGAAATTAATAATTTAGATGAGTTAGCTGAGCCAACAATATCATGCCTCACTAATGTAGTTTGTTGAAATAAATCATAAAAAATAGAGTGTATTGACCTGATCGATATAATAGAATCAAAATAAAGATATAAATATATTTTTCATCCTATTTTATTTAGTATAAATATAATTATTCAATGAATAATATTGTATTATCTTATCTCATAAATTTGGATCTGATTTAGAAATAAAATATTATACTAGGTTGGTCAACATAGTCTTAGCATATGTTGATGGAGAAATAGAGTACAATAGGGTGACCAGTAAAATTTTGAATGTAATAAACTTCACCAAGTTGGATTTTAAAAATTTTAAATAATAAAAGTATATTGGGTTGGATGTACACTTGGGTTATATTAATCAAGGAATTTATAATTTCTTTGGATTTGATACCTACTAATAGATATAGAGGGTTTTCTTTAAAACTTTAGTAATTGGGATAATGAATATGATTCTAAAGGGAATAAGGATCAATACATGTTACTACCCACTTCATATTACTCATATTTACCAATGTTTCTTCATAATCATAATTATTATGATTAACCTTGGATTCACCAACATTGGCATCTAGTTGGGAAGGTGTTTGATTTTGATTGTTATATTATTGATTTTAAGTGTAGTTTGAAAATGGATTTAAAAAAATGGTACGATGAGAATTGGCTTGGTGAAGTACATGAATATTGACATAGGATTAATGATACTTTGATATCTTTTCATATGATTTATACTAATCTTTAGTCATGGACTCATGATTAAACTATAGACCAATTTAGAATTCAAAATCTATGTGCTTAAGTTGTTTACAAGTCTCATGGTAATGACCCCCATTTTTGTGGAACCAATACTTTTTTTAGGTCCATACCAATGAGAATTAGGATTAGAAGTATCAAATTATATAGGTGAGGGTCTAGGAAGGCATATGTTAGGCTCAACTAGGGAGAGAGGTTGATGGATTTTACAATTATTAGCTCATGAGGGAGGAAGATGATGCTTGAAAGGAATTCCATTCAGAGTTACATAAAGAATAAATTTGTCATATCTTCTTATAAATATAAAATTTATGGTTCTCTTATATTCATAAGTTTTTTAGAAACCATCATCTGTAGTATTATTTATTTAGATATCATAAGCATTTAAGTTATAAACTAAGGTTGAGAAGGCTCAAATCATGTTATGAGTCAATCTTGAAATTTGACTTGATCAAGGGCACCTTCCAATGATTTTGGAGAAATAATCCTATTTCTATATGTTATTTTTGTATTAAGTGTATTTTAAAAAATGTGTGAGGTTTTTTTCTGACATTTTATGCTTATTTTTATTAGATAAAGCTTTCCAACTCTTAATAAAGGTTTGGGTAGTCTCATTTTACACTTTCTTATAGTTGATGAAGTGAGTCATGTTATTTTTAGATATATCATTAAATTTAAACTTCTAAAATAGTGCATTAACTAATTATTCTAAGGTAGAGATAGATTTTGAATTTAATTGATTATACCAATATAAGGCATCACTAGAGAAGGTTTTGACTAGTAGTTTGGTACAAAGGTGTGGAGATGAATATATTTTTTATAAAGGATACTAAACTCCTTCAAGTTCAAATCATGATCAATGGATCCATTATATTTGATCAAAAGAGCAATTCCAACTATGTCAATATTTACATTTTAAGGGGCTAAGGAATAATTTTGAATAAGATTGATGCATCTATTATGAACCAGTGGTTTTGGAATGTGATTACCATGTGTAACTCTAAATAAAGTGAGGTAATTTCAAATTTTCACTCCCACTAAAGTTTTTGAGGTCAATTTTTCATTTTCAAAAGTTGGTTTTACAATTACATCATTTAAGCACTATTATTTTCTTCAATATTGGTCATTTGTCTCATTACTTATGGGATGATTTATTTATGATTGATAGAGCAATGATTATAAGTAGAATATTGAGTAGTTTATTAGGATGCATAAGAATTGAAATTGATATTGGTATTAATGTGAACACTTTGGGTAGGCTCAATAAAATAGAATCTTGAAATACTAGGCATGGTAGATGAAGAAGGAAATGAGGAAGATGAAAATTGATTATCCCTAAGTCTTGTAAATAGTTGATATATAGAGGAAGGAAGATATTTTATGTGAGGTTACATTATGAGATGATAGATAATAGTAGGTTCTTTGCCTTGTGCTCATGATGTTCATGTAAATATATTATCATCTTATATATATACTCATTTTTAGATTCTTCTTCAACCTCATGGTCTTGAAGTATGAGACTTATTCTAGTGGTATTAGGGTTGTTATATGGTTCATTCTTTTTGGATCTCATGGAAGTTACATGAAATTTATTTTAATATGGTCTTGAGTCATGGAAAGATTATAAGTTGTGTAGATATTTTTGGATACTTTATGTGGATCAGTTAGTTCCATAGAATTAGGATTATTACAAAATATTTGGAATTCTTAGTTTGTTTTCTCTTTGAAATAGTCCAAAATGTATTCTATAGTAGAAGATAAAATATTAATTATACCAACCTAGTTGATGTAGTAAATTTATTAGGTATGTTATAAATAGATTGTATCAGCATGGTTGATATAGTTGGGAACAAAAACTATGAAAAATAAAACTATATCAGGTTGGTCTATAGAGTATGGTTAAATACAAATAATTATATCATGTTGATACAATTGGTAGGTACATGGTAAAATTAAATTATATTAGGAAAGTCAATAAAGTCTTGAATACATACATAAATAAATCAGACTAGTTGATACATATGAGAAGACACACATAACTACAACAAATTAATCGATGTAGTTATCACATAAAAAATAATGGCATCAAACTAGGTGATATAATATTTAATAAAAACAAGCTAAAAATTTAAGTAATATGTAACAAAATCAAAGTATAAAAGTATAACTAGATAACATTTGTTTTCATTATAGGCTCTTAGGTATACTAATCCCAATTGTAAATAATTAACACAACCACAATGGTATTAACAATAGAGGAATTCACCATATTATATTTGTATTATCCAATCTTTGAATTGCATTAAGAGTAACTTCCTAGGTCTAAAAATTTATTGGTATACTACAAAATCAAACAACTAAAAAGTGTCATAATGGTGGAAAAATAAAAACCCTAAGTGTTTTCAATATACCTTGAGGTACATGGAAATTAAAATCCATATATATTGATGTTTAATGGCTTCAGTATAGGGGTAGTATCCATTACAACATAACTCAAGTAAAATTGATGACCACTTAGCCCAACATGACAAATCCTACAATTTTTTAAACTATTGGAACATAATTTATATGAATACAAATCATATATGATAAATGATATAAGTTAGATAAATTTTTAAATACAATGAATTAAATAATAAAATAGAATGATATCGAGTTGGTTGATATAATATAAATTAGAAATTGGCGAAACAAAATTGTATTGAGTTAGATGACATAGTTTGAAACACTCAAATAATTTCATCAAAATAGATGATAAATTATATAAAGACACAAAATAGTATCAAGTTGGTTGATAAAATTAGGATAAAATATAAATAGTGTCAAGTTGGTTGATATAGTTGTTAAAATAAATAAATGATATCAAACTAGTCGATACAATTAGACTAAATGATATATGATGGTTTGGAATATGTTTCTAAAAAACTAAAAGGAAAAATATGAAATATATCCAACCAAAGGAATGATAAGCTTCACATTGGGTTCACTATAATGTATGCATCGGTTAGGATTATCTATAACTATCTTATTTATCTTAATAAACTAGGTCTAAAATAAGGTCAATAAAATAAAGCCTACATATACTTGGATGATTGAATAAGGACCTATGATGTCCATAGATATAACAAAGGGTAATATATAACTAAAATATCAAGAGTAAATGGTTCAAAAGTCTAATTCTATGATACTAGACCTCAACAAAGTTAAATAATTTTAACTTTGATTGTAAACATGTAAGTACAGTAAATGATTATAAAGGGGTAAAAGTAAATTAAATGATGAGTAAGTGATTGTTAATAATGTAAGGTGAAATGGTAAAATATTTGAGGGGTGTATGTAACCTAAATTGATAAATGGAACTCCTAAGAAACCCTATATCTTTATTAGATTATTAAATATAATAAATAGCCTAAGTAGGGATACACACATACATCTATAAATTAATAAATAACAACTAATCTACTAATTAAGTAAAGGAAATAGAGTAGGGATATTAAACATTACCTTGGAGTGGACCCATAAACACTTCATTCTCCCTATTTAGCTCAAGTGGATATTTAAAAGAGATGTTGTATATTGAATACCTCAAATATTTGGATGATGAAATAAATATCCTTACTTATAAAGTCCAAATGGATTCTCGTATTGAGATTCAATGACACCACAAGATAAGACCTCCAAGTAGCATTTTAAATAATTAACTCTACAAAATCTTAAGGAAGAAGTTTGAACACAAGAAGAGTATATGAATGTGATATATTTTATATGAATGAAATATGACCCATATATATATTGTTACAATACTCAAAACTAACCCTAAATTTTAAGTTGATAATATCAGTGAGGATGATATGGTTGGAAAATGTTGGTTAGTATAGACCAGTATTGACTAGGATGATATTATAAATTTTTTAAAATACAAACTTAGAAATTTATTATGTTGGGTAATACAAAAAGGGAGACAAAGGTAAAATTTTGTTTAATCTATTTTGAATTGAATGAATGAAGCTAATAGTCTAAAACATTGAAATTGATATTCACAAAATATACAGATGTGAAAGTTAGATATATAATTTATAGATTTAAAAATTATATAAAAATATAAAATTAATGAATAGATATGAAAACCTTCTTAAAAAATAATGTATACTGACTGTGACTAGAAACTAGTTGAAAAGACTTGTAAACTATGTCACATCTAAAAATAAGAATTTATCATGTGCTAGGACAAGGGTACACTAGGAAGATAGGGCCAC
Organism: Torreya grandis; assembly: GCA_037957365.1. NCBI lineage: Eukaryota > Viridiplantae > Streptophyta > Pinopsida > Cupressales > Taxaceae > Torreya > Torreya grandis. The sequence goes on from JARHVA010004670.1 coordinate 985,609, forward strand.
ATTATGGCCTTCATATTAACTATGATTATGTTCTATTAGACTATGTTTTTGGTTTTTTAATACAAATATGTGCACCTTCTTATGGTAGTTTACTGATTTTATGTGTGTGTTGATTCACTATGTGAAGACCTTCAAAACATAAAACCCTAGCTTTTGTATAATTAAAAAATTTAGATTGAATGAAAAAAATTAGGAATAGGGTTAGGGGAATAGCTGAGATATCCTTATAAAACATTTTTTAATCTGAGTGTTTCCTACATATCTAAAAAAGGTCTAAGTTTGATGGAGTTATCCCTCTTAAAGTGAGTGTGTGAACTTTACCTTCGCTATATGAATGAAAATAGATAGGTTCCTTTGATTTATTGAAAAGTATTTCCCTTGAAATAAAATAGAAGGTATTAAAACTTGGTCTATGAATATTAGAATAAAACATAATTGAAATTAGAAAAAATAGTGCTCTTTCGCTTAATTTATAGTATAATTTCCAAGTGATTATTAGATGTGTTTGGAGAATACTTGATGTACTTATAGAGGGGAAATATTTATAATATTTTTAATAAAAAAACCTTTATAAAATAATAATATGTTATAATTAAAACTTATAGGATTAAAAAAATTATAATTTATGCACATGGGACAAGGATACATTAGTAGAAAAGACTATGGTGTGGCCCTATTTGAACCAATGCGGTCATATCATAGAATGACATAAACTACTAAAAAAGGTATAACAAGTGCTTGTAAGTAGATTAGGAATGTCTAAATGATATTATAAGTGGATTAAAGATAACTTTTAAAATATATAATGATCCCATATATATTTTAAGGTAAAAAAATAATGAATAGGATAAGCGAAGGAAGGACGTTAATACTAAACATTGTCAAGCACTTAGTGATTAAATTTGAGTGTCTAAATTTGAACAAAATTTATTCTAGTGATGAATAAAGTGAAATTACTAGATTAAAGTAGATGTGAACTTAAGTTCATATATACACTTTTTATTTTGATGTGAAGCTTGATCATGCAATATTTGTTAATGTAAAACCTGTAACAATGACATTAAAAGTAGTTATTGATCATTTTAAAAGTTGAAAATATTGAACTTAAAATTTAAAATTTAAAAGAGAGAAAGGAATATTTAAAATTGAAAGATTATGCAATATAATTTATCTATAAATTGTAAATGGAGAAGTTTATGCCCTTTTGTTTATGCATTTAAAAAAATGTAGAACCTATGGAAAAATAAGAGTGATCAAGTGTCAATTTTAAAACCTTTCAAAGCTCTTGAGTTGGAAAGATTATATGCTCCAACTCTAATTTGACTATGTAGAGACTGTGTAAAATAATTTAATGAGTGGAACCAAAAAATGTGGTTCAATACATAGAAAACATGCAACCATAAACATTGAGTGTCACTTGATTCTAATGTGGCCCACTTTTAACATGAAGACAAATCACACTATTATAGAGGAATCTAGATTCTATTCAAAATTTTACAATTTTGAAAATTTTAAACTTGATAAATTTGTATTTTCCATGAACTAACTTGAACATGAATGAATATCATTCTTATTATAGTATACTAAATTGATATTGAATGCCACTTAAATTTTTTATAGTTTAAAAAATTTTAACTTGTATTTATTTTAAAATTATAACTTTCAATTATTTTTGTATGCCCATACACATGCATCAATTATATGTGGATAGATAATGTAGTAAAGAGTGCACATTTAAGTCATATTCTCCCATAATCTTATAATTATGAATCGAATTTTAGTTATAAAAGTTTTAGAGCACCGCAAATCTAATTTTTTATTCATAACAATTTAATTTTTAGTATAAGCCCATTATGATGACCCATTTTTAAGATGAGATATATAACCTTCAAGTCACTTATCTCAAAATATAATTGTAAAATAGTTTAAATATATAATCATGTAGTACCACTTGAATTTTGAATGCTTTACATCATAATATTTGAAAGTAGCACGTGTTATAGAGATATAACATTAAAGCACATAATCAACATGTGAAACATATATATCATTGCACTAAATTAAAAGTAGAGACTATGATAAATTCATGATATGAATCATGACACCATAGTAAAAACTAATTAACTTACAAGCAATGTCATACAATGTCATAAAATTTTCATAGAATATCACACATAAGGCCTAAAAACCACATAGAAGGGATATGTGAATGTTTCATAAACACATAAGGCCAAATGACACACATAAATGGTATCATAATACCACTAAATTAATAACATTCAGATATTTTACACATATAAGGGCAAGTGAAACACACAATAATCAAGCAAGTCCTAACATATTATGCAGTAGAGTAAGGGAGAAACATAGAATAAATGAAACCATTATAGATCAATCATATGTATAAATATCATTATTAGTGAATAGACTATACATGTAACTATTATAGCTAAAATTTTAACCTTTTAAAGGAGTTATTTAGTCTAATTCCATCTTGAGATATATAATGAGAACAACCCTAGGTTGTAGGTCACCTATGGTGGGGTTATACTTCCAAATTAGGTTGACTTCCTCTTTGATGCTCACCTAAAACTAATACTTCATAGGGAAAAGGGTTATAAATGGAAAAGGGATCCTAATAAAGTTAACCAAGTGATGCACTAAGTAAAAATGGGCAACTCCCATAAGCTTGAACCCACACTAGATCTATAGAGGATAATACTATCTCACATAATCTCAATATGAAGCTGATTACATAAGTGTTTCATGAAAGGTTAAGGAAATTATGAATGCAAACAAGAGGATTTATAAGACTCACTTAAATCTCACATTAATGTGAGAAATAACACTAATCTATAACTACAAACAAAATTGAAAACTCCCTAAACAAGGTAAAAAAGAAGGACCATGAATGAGGAAGATTATCCTTCATACAACACCATAGTGTACAACTCATCAAACATAGATTCAAGGAAAAATATAGATAAATAAAGTACTATATTGCATCAATAGGTAGTTTATTACATATTCTTAATAGGTTTTAGCCTAATCAAGATGAGCATGCTTTACAATATCTCAAAGAGTATCCCTCTCTCCCAAACAGATGAAAAACTCTAAAATATGAGAACCATTACAAATGGAAAGAATGGGATAATGTAGGATAAGGGTAGAAGTTATAAGAGGGATCACATTCCAATAAAAATAAATGAGTTTCTACCTATCAAGGGATGCTCCATCATGCTCTAGTCCCATTGAGATTTAGTCCATCATCAATAGTTAGCCCAAATTACCTCCAATAGTATTCAAACTCTTCTCATTAGTTGAGAGAGAGGCACTAGAAGACAATAATTAGTTTTTCATGATGAGTGGGTCATGATCATTTTAAGGATAAAAGGTAACCAAAGACACTAATCAAAATTAAATTCTCCAATTGATACTCTAATTTCCAAATTTTCTTCATCAACTTCACCATCCTCCACTTGACTTTATGATGGGGAGAAAATCCTCATATCTTTAATCCTGATAGAGCCATGACTAAATATACTTGATTGGATGATATGATCATCATATTTATTCCTTGGCATGCTTTTTTATTGAATATCCTAAATATAGGTCAATTTTATATTGAAAACCAATCTCATATTGGTTTTCCTATAGTCAATATATTAATAACACTCTACTTAATGGTTGATCCTTTTTTATGAAAAATCATCGATCATTAATCTATGTTAGGTCTAAAATACCTATTTAATCTCTAAGAAGATCTATTATAAATTTTTGGTCCTAAAACATTCATGCTAACTCTATTTTGATCCATCTTGGATCACATTCAAGCTTGGTTCCTTTATATTAGCCTTTCCTAAGTCCAGTACTACTTTATCAACCTTCATCAAAATATCTCAGAGCTCAATCTTTCTCATTGGTTGTTGAATGTTAAATTATACCCTTGACTTTAGATTTGTGTGTGTGTATATATATATATATATATATATATATATATATATATGTATGTATGTATGTATGTATATGTATATGTATATATACATATATATATACATATACATATACATATACATACATACATACATACATACATACATATACACACACACACACACACATATATGTACATATATATATATACATATATATATATACATACATACTTATATATATATATATATATATATATATATATATATATATATATGTATGTATGTATGTATACACACACACACACACACACACACATATAGATACATATACATATATATACATATATATACATACATACATATATATATATATATATACACATATATGTGTGTGTATTATGAACATATATGTATGTATATCTATATATGTGTATATGTATATATATATATACATACATATACACATATATACACACATATACACATATATACATATACATATACATATATATATATACATATACATATATATACATATACACATATATACATATACACATATATACATATACACATATATACATATACATATATATATACATATACATTTATATAAATATACATATATATATATATATATATATATATATATATATATATATATATATATATATATATATATATACATACACACACACACACACACACACACACACACACACACACACACACACACACACATATACATATATGTGCATATACATATGAATGTTTTTGAATTTTTGAAATATTTGGAACTTTAAAAGATTTGACGAAATGCTAAGAAGGATGGCTTTGAAAATAAAACAAATGGGAGGGATTCAAAAAATCCACAATAAGGTGTTAAAACATAGTGTGTCAAGGAGGAATTCAAATAATGTGCCCCCAATATATGTGTAAAATAGTCATATAAATGTAACATAAATGACTAATATAAATATAAATATACATGTTCCTCAATGGGAAAAGGACTATGTGTGCTCATGTAACAATATAAAAATGGGATGATGTACATGTAATGGGAGGCATGGCATGATATATATGAAATAGTAAGAAAGTTAATTGATTATTTGAAATAAATTTAAGATAGTGCTTTTGAAGCATCCAATCAAATATTTAAAATGAAAGTACAATGGGATAGGATGGTAATCATGCTAACATATGCATGAACATCTCTCATTAGGAGATGGTTTTCAAATATCATGAATAATAATTATGAAAAATTTAGGTGGATTTATTACCTAATGAGATTGGTATAATTCTTTCAAAATTTATTTTAAGCCATTCAAACCAAGCTTTTCTATAACCTCCTAAACATCTTCCTCAGGTCCACTAGCATAGAACAAATGGGGGACAATACGGAGAATTTAGAGACAACCTCTTATTATATAGGTATGGGGCTCAAATAAAGTAAGAAAATTTTATGTTGGGGTGGACTCATATAAATAATTTTGAGCATTATTGAGCAAGATTCTAACATTGCAAGGGATTTTGTTGTTGGTTGTAATAAGCAAATGGTGGAGATGCATAGCATTAAGATTTAAGTCAAGGAATAATTTATATGTGAAGCCATGGGCATGATTTACAAAGGGGTGAAGAGATATAAAGATAAATATAAAAATAAATAACTCCAATATTTATTCCATACAAATAAGTTCATCAAAATGGATATGAAGGATTTCCCCCATGCTGAAATCTCATGGCAATGGCCTGAAGTTCACCTTTAGGTGATGAAATACCTAAATCTTGAGAGTATTCATGAATTAATTTTATTCCAACACTTTTTATTATTAAACCATTTCAAGGTATATAAGATTAATCTCTTGCATTCCCTCTTAAATTCTTTATAAAACATAACTCTTTCCCACCAAGTTGATGATTATAGCCCTATACTACACCAAGGACTTATACTATTTTTGGTAAAACATGGTCAAACCTTGAGAGGTAAGGAAGTTCCAATTTTTGGGTCCTTATCCGTGGAGGACTCCCTAGAGGAAGACCCTGCTTCAATATCCTACCACCCTTCTTCCAATACCCCCAAGATAGCCTATCCTAAACCTTTGTTGATGATCTCCCATTGAAGTTGTTTGTCCCTAAACCCAAAATAATTATTTTATATGATGTAACCTCCATGGAAGTCATAAATAATGGTAAAATTATCCTATATAAATAAATTGGAAACAACAAAGAGTAGTTGGATATATTCAACCTCATGTTGCATGAAGCTAGGATGAACCTGGTTGTCTCATTCAAGAATAGAATGCCTTGTACATGCAATAAAACATGATTGTCTAATAATTTATCCATTAAAACAAGGTAAAATATAATATTTTTAAACAACTAATAAAGGTGACAATACCCCCCACCTAATATGCCCATCATGAATCCCATCAAGAAAACCCTTATGTAGGAATAGGAATTAAAAAGACCATGAATGATCCTCCCTTGAGATGATGTTGAAGGACCTGGTAATAGGATGAGGGAAAAAGTTTAAAAGAATAATAAAGGTGCACCTAATAAGATAATTTAATATGAAAATGAACCATTGGAGGGTCCCCCTCCTAATTTTTTTATTTTATTGTCTTTTATTTCACCTCATACGAGGTTAACTAGCTTATTTTTTAATTTTTTTTGTTGTTTCAGCCTTTGAGGCTTGCTACTCTTTTGTATAACACTTTAATGGTTCCTAGAAGTGTCCAAAGTTAAAATAAATCCAAGGTCTAGATTAATTATGGGATAAGGTATAAAATAAGTAATCAAGTAAAAGTAAAGAAGATATGTAAAAAGAAAATATCTAAATTATAATTCAAGGATCTCAACAAGGGGATGCCTATGTATACGCCATGTATCATTGAGATCATACCATTTTTTTATACTATTAGGATCATAATAAATAGTTTAATAATTATAGAATAAAATTAACTCATTATTTTTTTCTTGAAATTGTGATATGCCATTTTGATTATCTTTTGTATATGTGTATGAGAAACTTATTCCACCATAGATTGGAGTTTATTTTTAAAATATTTTCACCATTATTATGATCTTGTGTTCCATGATTAATTAGATAATAATTATGTGTTATTGTTTTAAAATTAATAAGATAAGTAATTTGTGCTTTGACTTTATCTTTTTTCTCTATGCATGAAGTAGATATAATGTTTGATTATTTAGCAGCCATATCTATATCATTAGACTTTATAGGAATATTTTTATTTAGACACGTATTTATGAATAAATTTTTAAAAAATATGCTTTATTTTTTATCTTTATTTTTTTATTTTAAATTTTATTTTGGTATTTTTTATTTTTGAAATCTTGATTTTTCATCTTGTTCTTTGTGTAATCCTGTTTGCTCTATATTTTTTTCAAAAAATATTTTTATGAATTGTCCTTTGGTATACATATTTTGTGTTTGTATTCATTTTTAAATTGTTTTTTAGGACATGAAATATAGTTTGGTTTATTAATTGATTTTTTTTTATAATATCACCACTATCAATGATACTTTATATTTTATTCTTTAAATCCAAACAATTATATGTATGATTCCCATGTAATGTATGCTATTGTCATATCCCCACCTTAGCCAAATTATTTGGAGTAGGAGTTAGGGAAGAACAAATTTATTATGTTTCCTCAACTGAGTACATACTTTTCATACTTATTTTTTAGTGGTCATCATTGGATTATATATAATTATGCATGCCATTGATTATTTTGTCTAAGCCTCTAATTTTTTCTTTCTCTATATTTTTATCACAATATGTATCTCATTGTAGATAATCCTTGTTAGTAAATAATTATTATTAAACAAACATTTTTATTTATTTAATCACTCTTTGAAGTTGGTAAAGACTTTTATTTTTTATTTAAAATAAACTTTGAAGGAAGACATAGGAATTAGATCTAGTTCAAACCATTGATATTCAAGTAAATTGAAGTTTTGGAATGCACTTCTCATGAAATTATTGTGTTTAACCTATTTAAATAAAATAATTTTTCCTCTTTACATTATTTAAATTATTATTGATTAATAATATTAATGGTACTATTAATAACATGTTTGACTTGTCATAACAATTAAGCTTAAGGTTTTGATTGATAGTGAACTAAGGAAAGGTCCTGAGGGTATTGGTTTTACTTGTGGAAATAATGTTTGGCCATGATGCCATAGGCACATCACACCTAAATTTTGGATTATTTTATTTTATCTAAGTTATTCAATCATTATTTTATTGAAGTGATAATACTCATTAACCATTTAATATTAAATTACTTTGATCCATATGGAAGAGAGGAAAAATGAGAAGGATGAGTGAGTAGGTTTTATCACCATAAAATTTTGTCCTATTTTTTCATCATATTAATGGCAAAGGTTGATTTTTATTATCCACTCATTGATACTTTAATTCCATCAATGGTTTTGAAGTATTACACATATTTAAAACTATGGTCGAGGCATTTAATAAGAATAAGTTTTGAGTTGGTATGATTTTTGATAAAGAAGGAAGCTTAGGGATAAATCAAGCTAGTTATAAATATTTGTTTCATAGATTGTAGTCTCAAGTAATGTTACTTTCCAACTTGATAAATTCTTGGGCATTTTTTTTCTTTTAGTAATTGTGGCAATTACCATTTAGGTAAAAAAAAAATGTTTGGGATGTAAACAAATATACATATACTAAGGTATGCATATAAAATGTTATACCTTGTCATTAAATAAAATTCATATTTTTAATAATGATAATTGACCACTGGAATGTCTATTTTCATCTATGGAGGAATACCATTTCATGGAAAAATGAGGTTATTATTATTATTATTATTATTATTATTATTATGATGTTTTAGATATCTAAAATTATATTAAATCCTAACCTTAATGATGTAGAGATAATGAATAAATTTACCTTATTTATTTCCTTGACTCTAATTTCTAATTCACTACCTTCTCTAAACTTTAATTTTCTTATTTCATGTAGGTAATTTTCTTGTCATTTGAAATATTTTATACTTCTTATCTTTTATAAGCTCACAAGCATACTTTAATTCATATATTACTCATTTATCATGAAGACATATCACTCCTTATATACATCTATATTCTATTCCTTCATGGTACATCCCCATGATCTCAAACACATCTTTCATCACTTCATTCTCTTGCACGATTCAAACTTGCTCATTCCTTGTTATAGGTTCATAGGCTAAAAGCTTTATACCTACTTCCAATTCTTATTATATCACAATTATGTCCCATATGTACATCCATATATTAATTTATATCTCCTTTCCATATGCATTCATAAATAATCAATATTCAAGATTGAACTCTCCACCAATCCCTTTTTTCCTCTTTAAGGCTAGTCCTTGTAACCCTTTTTAAAAAAATATAGATTGTTAAAAAAATATACAAATTTATAATAAATATTAACTATTATTTTGGATACCAATTATCCCCTTTTAGGTTCACCTAAAATATCAGGTCATAACTCTCAATATAACCCTACTAACCCAACACACCTCTTAACCAATTAGGTCTATTTAGTCCTAGTTCACTCCCATAGTCCTAGTGACTATAATTTAAATAAATTTATAAAATTATAAACTATTTAATCCTCTATTTAACATTAAAATACATCATATTCCAAATTTTGAGTAATTTTGGTTGGAGAAGTCAAAAGTAATTCAAATTGTAAATTTGAAACCATAGCTCTAGTTGTACATAGGCCTATGTAGATGAGAGAACATAAAAAGGGAAACTTTGAGTTTTAATATACTTTAATTACTTAAAAAAAATTATAATAAATTCCCAAAAAAATTTACCTTCTCCAATAGTCATTTTTTTTAATAATAATCTTCAAATGGCTCCAACATGCACTGTTTCAGAATTTTGAGTGTAAAAGAGGACTCTGTGTGAAGGTTTTTTATACTCATACATTTTAAAATGGATATATAAAACTAAAAAAGTATCACCATAAATAATTAAAAACTATATACTAAATATTTTATTTAAAACACGTCAAAAATTAATTAAACAACCATCAAACATACCTCTCTTTCTTAACCTTCTTGACTATATCAATATAAAATTCCTCCTTCATGAAATGTGTTGTGTATGAATTAATTTTATATAAAAAATTATTATATAAACCAAATATATGAAATAAAATCTAAAATAAAATATTTATCTCATACCATAAGTCCTTTGGAATCACACAAATCTCTCTAAAACATACTTTGTTTCATTGACATCATTGCTTCCAAACTAGTCATACAAAAAAATTCACAAAGATAAGTAAATTTATTTAAATATTTATATTTAATTTAATAAAAATATGTATAATTTTATATAATAATCTCCTCATACCATAAAAATAATCTCTATGATACATTACATGCATTTATATATATTTATTATGCCAAACATGCAAACTAACTCTCCTTTCTTGCCAACCCCATGTAGGATGGCAATTACATGTTCTTGATTATTTTATTACATTTTTTTATTATGAAATTTAAATTTTAATAAAAATTAAAAAAAATCCTCAGAAAATATAGGACCATTTACATAAAATTACCAACCTTTACATTTCTCACAAATCACAAAACATCACTCTAGGCCTTGTCAAAAATTTCAAAATTTCAAAATTTCAAATTCTATTTTTTGGTGGGAAAATAAAAAAGGACTATAAAAACACACTTATAAGAATAATAAATACTAAAATTCATCCATTATGACCCTATAATATTTATAACACCCATATCAAACCAAAATTTCCTATATTTAAACTCTAACACTTCATATCACCTTGTGATGCTCTACATTAAGCTCCCTAAGTTGCAAAGTTTGAGCTCTTACTCAAATGTAACTTTTATAAATTGTTAATTATTTTAAAATTATTTATCCTATAATTTTTTAAGATCCTCTTGTTTATTCTCCTATTTTATTTCTCATTTTTCCTCAATTAGTTCTTGTATTTTTGTATCCTTGCCTTGTCTTGCCTCTTTGTCAACTCATCCTTTATGTCCATGAAGTATATGACATATTGTAACTCTTTTTCCACCTCATATTTTATCTTATCCATATTATATTTCTCTTAATAATAATATACCTCCAATTTATTATTTTTATTCTTCAATTAAGCTTCTAATCCATAGTTTCCTTTCACCATGGTCATGGTTTTCTCATGCACTCCTTTCTGGTTTATCATCTAAAAAATGTTTCCTTTCTCTATCCTCATGCTCCAATGGTCTCTCATGAATAATTTATTACTATATAGTTTTCATACTATAAATCATATCCTTTTTATCTTACTCTTTATGATACTCCACCTTCTCATTATGAGTCTTCTTGTAGCCTTTTTGCTCATATTGTAATGGCATCTCTTGGACCAATTCAAATTCATTATAACACAACACTTCTTGGCATCCTATAATATTAATATCATCATACATACCTCTAATAAACCTAGATAGAACATTATAAATTGAATTTATTGATTTATTACCTTTATCCTTCCTAATTTTCTTATTTTCTTACTTATTTATAGGTATCCTTCTAATAGTCTTTGTTCTTCATACCTTGGCATGCTAGTTGAACTAGTTCTTGGGATACGACTACCATATATTTTATATATCCATTATTAATTTTTATTATTCCTTCCATTTATCATATTTGGACTGATATTTTTCTCCTCTAAGCATACTTTCTTCACCCAATCATCTCCTTTGTGAGGAACATAGTTTTCCTCCTCTTTCTTTGGCTCTATCATGAGCTCTTGTGATTACTTTATTATTTTATCCATGTTATAATTTATTATATACCTCTCTTTTATATCCATAAATTAACCTTCATACTTAGTACATGCCAAATTACACTCACAATACTTGATAGTCTCTTCAAGAACCTCATGGAACTTTGCATTCTCTCTTACTCTTAAGTTATTATTCCAATCCTCTCTAGGTATCCATTTATTATACTTGAGTTCATTAAAATTTAATGTTTTATATTTAATTGTATCATTATCTTTCCATAATTTTTCCTTTATTGGCTCACATGATTCTACATTTAACTTCTTCATGACTTTAGGCTTGCCTTGGATTGTAACTTTGTTTGATTTTCCTTGTACCAATACTTTTTCATCTTCTTGGTTGTAATGAATTACTTTATCCTAAATTTTGAATTTACGTGACCTATAATTTCACATTATTATAGTTTTTTGATGGGAAACATCCTCTTTGAATTTGAAAAGCACTTTCATTCCTTTTTAAAGCATGCCTCTAGATCTTGTAAGACAACTCCTACCTTTTTACCTTGACTTAGGAACTCTATTAGATCATATTAAACCTCTTGCATAAATTATATCCACATCAAATCCTCTTATTCATTTTGACATTGCATAGATTATACCATAACTTGTATTTGGGTTTCATCTCCATCTTGTGTCAAACTAGACACTCCTTCATACTCTTCTTATATACCTTGTTGCTCCATGATGTATGCTACTTTATCCATCACTATTTATCTCTCTTGAGACTCCATGGTCTCATGTAAAATGATCATATCCTTCACTATTATTATAGGATAGATTTTTTATTCTTATTCACTATTTATGACATGATCCAAAGGTACCATCTCTTCTTGAAATTGATCCCAACTCTCATAGACAAATGGTTGATCTTGTTTCTCACCTAGAAACTCTTCATCACCTACCAAATATTTTTAAAACTCTTTAATTGATTTAAGAAATTCAAATTCAAAATTATTATCTTCATACCTATTGAAACCATCCTCTTGATTAAATTTTTCTTCATTTATGCCTTCAATGAGTATCCTTATTCTTTAATATCTCGCTCTCCAAGCATCTATCCTCTTTCAAGGTAAAAAACCATTGTCCCTCTATATGGCTTCCCAATAAACTTATTCTTAAACAAAATAATGATTTTCATGTTTTTTCTCCTTAATGATTTCATGTTTTATGTCTTCAACATGGACTTATTCTTCCTTCACTTTTGTACCAACATACAAACATGACAAGAAATCATAAGACTTAGAAAATTGAGGCTTTTTTGCCTCCATGTCCTCCTTAGGTTGATTTGCCTCCATGACTATCTCATTATCCTTAAGGTGTGTCTCACCTTCCTCTTTTCTACCAACTTGTTCATCTCTCATGAAATTATTAATCTCCTCCTTGAGATAACTACATAGCAACTTATTTTGTTTCTCATTATCTCTCATGATAATCTTTCTTAATCTATACATGAGTATCATTATAGGCCACATAACTCTCTTATTCCTCATTACCCAACCATACCATTAGCTTTATTCTTCTTTCATGAGCTCTATCAAGATGCTTATCCTCTCTAAACATTGATTTATCTCACTCATTTCTTATTCAACCACCAACCCTTTTCTCTTTGGGTCGTCCTTCCTTTTTTTCTCATTGTGTTAATATAACATAGATATGCCTTTACTCACTTTTGCCTTATCTGTCTTCATCTTCTCACAATCAAGTTTTTCACCTTGATTTAGTGTCTCAACCTAGTTTCTCTCCTTGGTATATTGACACTCCTATCTAGGTATTTTTCATCTTATAACAACTCCTCTTCTTAAATTATTTTTATCTTTTGAGCTTCTACTATCTCTCTTATTAGGGTTGTTATTCTACCACAATTCCTTATCTCTCTTACTGCTTATTGTAACCTTAATTATCAACCTTAAAAAACCTCAAATAGAAACCTTTATCACTCAAATTCATAAACTATTCCAATATCTTACCTACTTTAATACCACTTGATGTAGAGTTGATGCCTACAATTATATTATTCATCTCCCTGACCTTGATTTCTGATTCACTACCTTCTTTGATATTTTATTTGATTATTTCTTTTATGTACTTTGCTTGTCATTTAAAATCCTTGATCCTTATTAGCTTTTATAGGATCAAAAACCTACTTGGATGCATATAATCCTAATTTATATTGAATGCGTATCACTCATACTATAACTTTATACTCTCATCCTTCATGGTACATCCACATTCTCTCAAACACATCTTTCATCACTTCACTATATTACATGGTACAAACTTGCTCATTCATTTATATAGGTTCATAGGCTAAAAGATTCATACCTATCTCAAAATGATTTTTATCTCCTCATTAGGGAATATATGGCCATCCATATATTAATTTATCTCCTTTCCAATTTCATTCATAAATAATCAATCTTCAATATTGAACTCTCTACCATATATTAATTTATATATCCCTTCTTTCTGATTTAAAGTCTAGTCCTTGTATCCATGTTTTAGGAAAAATATATATGGTTTGAATAATATAAAAATTTATTATTCAAAATAAATATAATTTTGGATACAAATTATCCCCTTTTAACTTCACCTAAAATCTTAGGTCACAACCCTTAGTATAACCCTATTAACTCAACACACATCTTAACTAATTAGGTCTTTTTAGGCCTAATTCACTCCCACAGTCTTGTGACCATATTATATAGACATGTAAAAAATCATAACCTATTGAATAATTTATAACACATGAAAATACATCATATTCAAAATTTTGAGTAGTTTTGGCTAGAGGAGTCAAAAAGTATTCAAATTGCAAATTTGAAACCCCAAGTCTAGTTGAACACATCCCTGTGTAGGTTGATAACATATAAAAAGGGATATTTTGAGTTTTAATAAACTTAAGTAACTTTAAAAACCTATAAAATATATTTAAAAATAATTTTTACCTTCTCCAATAGTCATTTGTTCAAGAAAATTCTTTTAATGACTCCAACATGCACTATTTCAGTAGTCTGAGTGTAAAGAGGACTATGTGTGAAGGTTTATTAGAATCATACACTTTAAAATTGATCTCTAAACCTTAAAAAGGATAAAAATAAACAATAAAAAAAACTCTCTACCAAGTATTTTATTCAAAATAACTCAAAAATCACTTAAACAACCATCATACCTCTTTTTGTTGACCTTCTTGACTATACCAACACAAAATTCCTCCATCATGAATTGTTTTGTGGATGAATTCATTTTATATTTAAAAAGATCATATAAACCCACTATATAAAATTAAATAAGAAATAAATTATTTATTTTATACCATAATTCTCATGGAATCACACAAATCTCTCTAAAACATTTTTATTTAATTGAAATCATTACATACAAACTAGTCATACACAATTTTTTCATAAAAATAGACAAAGTTATTCAAATATTTATATTTAGTTCAATCCACCTCTGTATCCTTAAATATTACACTCTCATCATACCCTATTTTTACTCTCTATAACACCTTACATGTATCTATCTTCTCTTATTACACCAAACATGCAAACTAACTTTGCTTTCTTGCCAACCCCGCATAGGGTGGTAGTTACATGTCCTTGACTCTTTGATTATATTGATTTATTATGAATTTTACATTGTAATATAAACACCCACCTTAATAGGACATTATAGTATTATTTATAAACATTTTCCAACCTTTACATTTCTCATAAATCCTAAAACATCACTCTAGGCCTAGTTATAAAATTCAAAATTTTAAATTCTACATTTTGGTAGGAAAATAAAAAGACTAGAAACACACACTTATAAGACTCTTAAATACTCAAATGCATCCATTATGACCCTATAAAAAATTTAACACCTATATTGAACCAAAAATTCACATAATGAGTCTCTAACACTTCATATCACCTTGTGATGCTCAACATCACTTAACTTCTTGAGGTGTTTTTCTTATTTTTTATGTTATTAACTACTTAGTGAATGGTTACTTTTATTTGGTGTCAATTTAAAATACCAAGTTAGATAAATGTTTAGGTGTGAATTTATCTTGTTTTGGTACTTGAATATATATTTTAATTATCTATTTTTCTATTGGTATGCCTTTATGGATAAACTATATTGAAAGAAAAAAAAGATAAAATTTGGGTTGTGATTATTTTCCATACCTTGGAATTATGATTTATTTATATATTTGGGTTATTTAAAAAAAACTAGAACCTAAACCCATTTTTATTATTTTTTCACTCTATTATAAATTATTGGATACTAACTGACCTTATGGAATTTATTATTCATTAAAATGAATGTTTTGTATATTTTTATAAATTCAACCCATTTATAATACTTTTATGGTTAAATAAAGCATGAGAGATTTTATACAGTTTTCATGCATCTAGTTTTGATGTATATCTGTGATGAATTAGAGTGGATTTGGAATTTTTTATCATTTGGTGATGATTATAAATTGATATAATGGTATTTAATATAATTATCTTATAAAATTTACCTCGCATACATTAAATAGTTGCTCCTATTGTGTTTAATGTGGTTAGTAGTAGGTTAGATTCTTTTAGGTATTTGAAATATCATTAAGGAATAAGGGATATTTTAGTTGATTCCTTGATAGTAACTCATTATGTTTTGTTAGGAATATTACCATTATTTTAAACGTATTTATTGTTTTAAAAATATTTAATGATGCTAAAACTAATTTTTATTTCTAGTGCACATTCATATTATTCATTATGTGGTAGTAAATGGGTTATTAGACTGATTTGTGCATAATAAACTCTATAATTTTTATTTGGAATGTCTTTAAATGAAATATAAATAATATTTAATACTAGTGTAACTACATATTATATTTATCTTGATGATTTAATATTAATATATAATAAAAATTATATATTCATCCTAAGATATCATTAAAAAAATTAATATTTTAGGCATTATGAAAAGAATTATATTATGTTTTATTGGTTGCAATGATGGGTTTTGGTTAGATATGCTTTAGGGTTATAAATTCATTTTAGTCACATGTTTTAACTTATCCATAGATTAATATGATATTTGTTCTTTTTTGACCTTGTTTAACATCATACTCACCATGGGTAATAATGCTTACTTAAAGAATGAGGTATTGTGATATCAATCTAATTGTAGTGAATGACTTTTGGGAAAATTGCTTATATCCACTTTGTTATGATATCTATATTGGTACTTAATTTTATTTTTTTATAGATATAATATTGAAAAAATTCTTACCTCAAAGCAATTTAACATTTATTTCTTATGTTGACTTATTTCACTATCACTCCTTAGTGTAGGTGATGAGATATTTTTTAGTAACCTACATTGCCCATACTTTATGTGTGCGTAAAGTTACTTGATATGAATTATAGGATCTATATGGAATTTTTAATGTTTTTTTACATTATTTATGATCCCTTTTAGATGGATAATATTAAATTAGGAAAATAATTTAGGAATTCCATGATAACTTGCAGGTTTCTTGGTATGATATTGTAGTCAACTGAGGAATCTTTGGTATAGCTTTAAATTTTTATTATTGAGGTCAAATAATAGATATATAAATATGAATATACATGGTATTTTAGTTTAAAATAGTTATTTCATGGAGATACTTATCAATTTGATATTATTTAGTAGTGAATCCCACACTCATGATAAACTTTAAAATGGCCTTCATTAATACAATATGGTAAAGGAGCATTGAATATGGACTACTTGTCAAAAGTTGTTTCATTTATTTATAATTTGATTAAGTTATTTTATCAACCTAATAAAAAAACATAGAGTGCACATATTGATTTTTGATAACCATATATTTTTAATATGAGTCCACATTGTTTTAATGCATTTCTTGTCCTTATTATTCAAGGTTGGGATTTAATTCATTTTAATTGAAGTATATTGGTCTCACTTCTAAATTACTTACATTTTAGGGTTTTTATATTGATAAAACTTGGATTAATAATGATTGTGTTGTATCATTACCATTTATCTTGACTAAATCATGTTATGCAAATTTTGTACAGTGTTATCCTCAAGATCTATGGTAATGATTTCTTTGATTAAATAAGTATGAAAGACCTTTGGTCAATTTAAGGGATGGGTAAATACTAAAAATTCATCTTGGGAATGTGTACGACTTCCCTATCTTAGTTATGACATTCATTGTCTTTATTTTCTCAATGGAATTTTATATATAACATAATATTCCTTGAATATATTATGAAATGGATGAAAATTTAATGAAATATTATATGCTTTGATTTTTTAAATAATTGTAGTTTATTGTTTGTAATTTAGGTAATAAATATTGTGTTTGTTATGTAAATACATTTCATAGATTACTTTAGTAGGAATATCTCAAAGTAAAAATTGGGATAATATTTTATAAGAAACCCTAATTAAATTATTGTTAAGACATTATTAGTGTGATATGTTTTGAGTTCCATGTATTCATATGGTGATAATTCTTGGACTTAGGTTTAACCATAGTTAATATTTATATATAGGGTTCAAATATAATCACCTAGAATTAATTTTACTAGAAGGTATCTTTGAGCTATTTCTCACTCATATATAGAGTGAGAAGTAAATGTCAAAATATAGTAATAGTACTTTAGTATTAAATTAATTAGTATATACTTTGATACAATTGTGAATATTTTTTTAAGATTCATTTTGGAATTATTCATTATTTTTCACAATGTGATCGAGTTCATGTTTGAATGGGTAGATAATGGGGTAATTTTTGTAATTTATAATATATTTTAAGATTAGAAGAAACTTAGTTAAAACATAACCCATAGGATATTCAATTTCATGCTATAATAAATGATTCTAAGAAGCATATTTAGTATCATAAATGAGTCTGAGTAACAAGTATGGATTTGGTTGGAAGATAAAAATTTCATAACAATAAAAATAGATCGTTGGGTTACCAAGCAAAAGTTGATCCATTTGATTTATTAGTCATAAATATTTATAATATTTATTATTTTTTTATGTACTACTCTTAAATTAAAAATTGATATGGGATGTTAGGAACAATAGTGAAGATATGTAAATACATACTTTTGTATCATTAATTATTGAAGAAGGATAAAATCTAACTTATCTTGACAATGCATGAATTTGTAATATTTTTACTATCATGCTATTTAAGTATTACTTGTACTTGTAGTTGTCTCCATGTTAAATAAACTTTATTCCTCATGGTGAGGTTATTTAGTGAATATCCCATTATGAGTATATCTTACTACTCTATATAAAACTTAAAAAAGAGTAATGGTTGATGTACTCTTTGTGATCTAAGTTCTATGGGATGGTACTTTTTAGTGAATCACTTACTTATACATTGGTATAAAGGGTTATTAAAATCATAAATATATAGTTATTCTCAATTATTAATTATATTTTAAAATATAATTTAACTCTAATTACTTTTTAGGAAATATACACATGATTTAGCACACATTCATGATGTATTTTTCATTATTATTTTTAAAAGAGGTTTTTTTAATTAAGACCCAACAATTTTACAAGATATAAGAAGACATGATAAAAAATCTAAAAATAAACATAATGGTCTACCCATAAAAATTAATAACAATAAAACAACAACTACTACATAACACCAAAATAATGAACCAAATAAGAAATAACCAAATAAGCAAAAAAATAGTTCATTCGCTAGCCCACCAAGGGCCTCATCTCAAATGTTCACCATATTCTTCAATATGTTTCCATGTGTTCCATATCTTGAATTTATATATACCCATATTTACTCTTCAACACTCCCTTATATTTATTACCCTACCTAATCATAACCTTGCACTCCTTCCTTCTCTTAATAAACATCCTAAGCCCATCCACACTTGCCAAATAATTTTGCATAACTGCTTTACTATAACAAACTAGCAAACCAATATTTTTATTTATTATATCATTATCATTATCCAAATTGATAAATTTATCCTCCAACCTCTTTCCCTATAGAAAAAACTTCTTCAATTCATCTTTGAAATAAAAGTCACCACACTCCACATTGTGATTCCTAAATATTCTTTTATTAATTTGTGGTCCTTCATAAACCAACATAGAAAACTTGTGTAGATCCAAATATTTGATAATCACATTCATTTCGATATACCTATTGTGTACATTTTAAATTACATCTAATTCATCAACCTATTTATTTTTCCCTTTAGCAATATCCTCTACCTTGTCTTTTTTAAAATCCTTAGCACTTTAACCTTTCAATAGTTTCATCCCTGAAACCACTTCCTTGATTTTTTTCACCTAAAGAGCCCATTTTAACCTTAATATTATCCAAGAATTTACTGCTTTCAACTTTTGACTTCCAATTTTCCACCTCAAAACCATTAATTTTAGAGGGAGGAAGTCTCATTAAGATGATTTAATCAATTCTAAGTCAAGGCATAAAATGGTGAGGTTATTTTTTTAAAATTATGTAATTAGTTAACCTAGTACGTTGATAAATCATACCTATAACTAATAGAAAATATTGATATAAATCACACTCATTAATTAATTTTAATTTTTTGGGGATAAATATTATATGAATTATTACTAATTTGGAAACTAAGAATCATAACCATTAATGCTAACAATAATTAGTCAGTTTTGGGTTGTGTTTCAATTGTAGGGTTCTATGGGAGAAGAAAATATTATTTTAATCAATTAAATATAATAATATTAGTTATATTTAATAAATAATATGATGTACTATTGAAATATACACTTATTCTCTCTTAAACTAAACAAGGCAAAGCTTTTTTCTATGAATCTTAAGTGTTAAGAGTCGATAAAGTTTCCTTTGAAACTAAACTATGATATGGAATCTGTAAGTTCTTGAGTAATAATATGATATCTACTCATAGGCTTGGTTGATTTAAAAATTCCTAAAATCAAGTTGTGTCATGGAAAAAATAACTTCCTACCATTGGCTTGTATGGACAGGTCAATAGTAGGTGAAGTGGTAAATTATTTTCTCGTAGAAGTAAGGATAACTTCCTTATATCTTTTGATTAATTTTATGTGGAAATAATTATATGATGATTAGGGTATGATGTTATTGGTAATAATATGAGTAAAAATTAATCTTAGAGGTTCAAATAGGGTGAGATCATATGAATTATTTGATAAAGCTAACAAAGCTTGTGGATCTCCACTTATGAAAGAGCATTGCGATCCATATAATATATGAATCATGAATTGTTGATGATTTACATTACTATTTTATTGGATATAGAGAGATGGAATCTAATATAAAATATCCTTTATTTGGAAAATGTGATACTATACTATAGGTTATTTAAGAAAACATTATTCATATTGTATTTGATATTGATCACATCCAATCATCATGATTTTTAGAGAAGTGTTGGAGCCTATAAGATTTAATATTGTGAAGATGACTTTAGTGTCACCAATTTCTAGTATAGGAATAAGTTTTTTTATAACTTACATAGTCATTCCAATGTATATTTACTTATTTTATATAGACTTGTAGAAATTTTTGATGGCCTAATCTTTACCTTGTTAAAAATTATTTATATACTTGTTAAATGATTTATGGTTCTTATCTAATGTAATTAATGTCATATAATGAGGAAATATTATTGTATATCATATAATGTTGGCATTAAAGGATTGTATCATTTTGATTTTTATGACAACAAACATAATTTCTAGTTAAAGACATGAACTTGTCTTGTACATCACCACCTAGGCAAGGACATGGATCCCATAATCATTTGAATAAGTGTACTAAGGAATATTTTTATTATGTATTTTTATATGTTCCACAAAAACCAACAATAAATAAGTTTGGCATGTTGAATTCCATCATATTTTGCAAGTTTATGTTTCTACAATTTTATTCCTTAGTCACAACTACATTATAATAACTACAATGGTTTTTAGTTGGTTCTAAAGTCGATGACATTAAAATATAATGATTTTGGTACTTATTAATATTCTATTGTTTTCTTAGCATGTTTATTATGAATTTAATATTATGATTTGAATTTTAGTTTAAATTCTAAGAAAATCTCAAATGTTATAATTGTTGAAGTGGTACAATACTCTTATGGAAAGAGTTTTTAATGCTACTTGTGCTTGAGCTTGCATGTATAGTTGAGTTTTAAAAATAATTTGGGATCTTGGTAAATCATAACTTGGTATTTCATGTTAGAATCCTATGAAATACTAAAAAATTCCTACTTATTGATGAATTCAAGTACTTAGTTGGTACTATAATGTTAGTTTGCACTGGTAAATATATAATACTTGAAAAGGGTAAGGACTTGCTAAGATGAATTAGATATCTATATGTTGGTCATGATACTATGGGATTATTAGTAAATATTATCTATATAAATGTTATATGAATCTCATTCTTTGTATTTTACCTTATAGTGGATAACATAAAGTCCTGAACAAGAAAGTATGAA
Source organism: Torreya grandis (assembly GCA_037957365.1). Classification (NCBI taxonomy): domain Eukaryota; kingdom Viridiplantae; phylum Streptophyta; class Pinopsida; order Cupressales; family Taxaceae; genus Torreya; species Torreya grandis. The sequence goes on from JARHVA010004670.1 coordinate 1,007,914, forward strand.
AATCCTAGGTACCCTTCTTAATATTTGGATGAGAAATGGGTAAATTTACACATATTATTGATAATTTATGGTTGGATTAGTTTCCCTATACCATCATGATCTAAAAAATGATATGGGAAGCATTAAGGAAAAACTTAATGATTGCATGTGTATGCCACAAATGGCTCCTCTTTCATCTAATGTGGTTGGTGTAGGATATTACGCTAACCTTGGATGGAATTTTTTTGAAATAAATATAACCACAATAATAAATGTTACCACATTATGTTGTCATTTTGTGATTAATGTATATTGAATTAATTCATAATGTAGGAAAAATTTAGTGAAAAATAACACACTAATTATATTAAATTTATTTGGTTATTGTAACCTACTATAATGATTTTTATAGGATTATGTGATAACAACCCCTCTATTGGAAGTGGAACCAATATTTTAGCTTCCCCATTTTTTATATTGTTCATCTAAATTATTTATTGTAAAAAATGAAAAATCATGGAGTTATTCATTTATGGATGGTTTCCCTTGTGTTAGAGGTTATGTTTGTCTATGAGGGAAAGGCCAAAGACCTGTAGTTTTTCCCTTAGGCACTGGGAAAACACCTTTTTAAGGGGTGAGGATGTAATATACCCACCTTAGTTTAATTTTTTGGAGTAGGAGATAGGGAAGAACCACTTTACTATGTTTCCTTGACCAAATACATACTTATTTTTCAATAATCATCATTGGCTTATATCAAATTGTGCATGCCATTTATTATTCCATCTAAGCCTCTAATTGTTTCTTTCTATTTTTTTATGAACATATTTATCTTGTAAGAGAAAAATATTTTTGGTAATAACAATTATTATATGACCTTTTATTTTGGTGGAGTCATTCTTTAAAGTTGGTAAAAACTTGGTTTTTTTGTTTAAAATAACCTTTGAAGGAATACCTTGGACGTAGGTCTACCTCAAACTATTAATCTTCAATTAAATTGATGTTTTAACATGTACTTGAAGATACCAAGAGTAAGATCATGAAATTATTATGTTGAACCTATTTGAATGAATTAATTTTCATCTTTACATTATATAACTTGTTATTATAAATCATATTAATGGTACTATTAATACATTTTTGACTTGGCATAGGATTTAATCTTAAGGGTTTTATTGATAGTGACCTGAGGCAAGGTCATAATGGTATTGGTTTTACTTGTTTTGGAGATAAATTTTAACCATGATACAATGTACACATCACATCTTAATATTATCTTTTGAATTTTATCTAAATTATTATAATCACTATTTTATAGAAGTGATAATACTCATTGACCATTTAGAGTTAGATTACTTTAAGCCATATGGAAGAGAAGAAAAAGGAGAAAGATGAGTGAGTAGGGTTTATGACCCTTAGTTATGATTTATTTTACCATTGTATTAATGGTGAAAGATGATTTTTAGTATCCACTCATTGATAATTTAAATCCCTTAATGGTTTGTGAAAGCTCCAACAAATATAAACTATTTTAAAAGATAATAATGTTAAAATAAAAGGTTCTCAATCCTGGGGGAGAGTTCAACATATAATAGTAATGAAGTTATTCATGGTGGATACTAAATTTGGTAGAATAATAGGAATTTTAAAGATATATTAGATTATATATCAAGGGTCAACCATTTTTTTTTAATAATATGGATCTGATACCAATTATATTAACTTATTTAGGATCTTGGTTAGCATATGGACATAAAATAATAGCAAAGGATGCTGGCCAAATGGTTATATCTTCTTATATTACTTGAAAGTAAATTTATTAAATATTTATTATAGACATAAATAAAAAAATGTCTTTTGATCCTCAAGTTCACACTAGATGTAAGAGGATAGCATACAATAAATTTATGATGACCTTAGGCAAAATTTAGACTTAATAAGACTATCTAAGACTACTAGGTAACTCTTGTTTTACAAGGAGTTAGGATTTTACTTTTATAGGAGAAGTAAGACTGGCTAGATAGGTAAACCAAAAAATTTACCTAAAACTTGAGTTAAAAATTAACACCTTTATTTCTAATACCAAGAGACTTGTGGGGTCCTAATGGAATCCCTGCCATCAATGTCTGTCACTAAGTTATTTTACATAATTAAAGATAATGTACAAAGATCTATTTATTAATAAAGCAAGTAACAAATGAATATTATAGGAATGGCCAACAAAGGCCATTTCAAAGAAAAATCCCATTTTGTTATCATAGTTGGATACTGCGACTCTGAGATATTAGATTAGTGTAAAGACAAAAGTGGTTTAACTAGAGTTTACATGTTAAGAAGCTTCCAGTCTAAATCATAACTTTTGTATTCACTTTAATCTATTAGATGACTATTTTAAACACAATTATTTAACCACATTTATTTTATACAGTCTAAAATAGGTAATAGTTCATAAAAATCATCTTTTTTGATATATTATTAAATGAAAACATGAAATTAGTAGACATAATGATGCTGATTTTTCCTACTTTCGTCTAGATTTTTAGAAATTTCACATCCTCAATATTTCACAATTAAATAGATATTATAGTTTCCCAAATAAAACATAAGTAAGAAATATCATAGAAAAAACTATAGGGATTATAATATCATTTTGAAAATGGATTATAAACTATAATTAAAACCTTCAACCAAGGAGGCACCAACCTATACAAATTTAGAAAAAAATGTTCAAAAAAAAAAGTGGTTATTTTGGTGAAAGTTTCAATGAACATGTTTTTCCCCATAGAGAAAATAGTTTTTCCATATTTTTTGTCTAATTCATAAGGCATTACAAAAATTTTGTGATCAAAATGGAATTTGAGCACATACAAAATGTCATTTTTATCTGAATATTATTGTTATATTAGTTATAAGAAAGTATTAATGCTTCAAAAGAATGATTTAAATACTAATATAATAGTGTTTTATTAAGTGTTCTAGCAAAACAAGATCTTTAATACTTTGTATAAAACCTTTAGGAAGACATAACCTCTTAACTTGCCTTTTCTAGATGTTTTCTAGTTTAAACTTCTTATAATTTCCAAATGATGCTAGAATAATTCCTCTATTGGTATAACTTGCTCTAAGTTTGAGGCCATCTCAATATTTCCAGATATGATGATGTGTATGATTTATAGTCATTTTTTAATTGATTTAGTTCTTGTCATGAAATAAAGAGATAAACATCATTATTGATAAAGGTATGATAAAAATCATAATTAGATTGTATTGGCACCCACCTTGCTTTTAATAATATCTCTAGAAAAGAGTGATTGTCAGACATTCAATCATATGGTTTTGGGTTAACACCATAAATCCTAGTGCTGATTGACAATCACCAAATTGGAGTGTTTTGGGTTTAATCTACTCAAATATTTTGAGGAGTTTCATTCCTATGATGAATGGTTTTATGGATATAACCATTTAACCATGTGGTGTTCATATCATAAGATGAATAGTTTTATGGAAAAACCATTAAACCATAGGATTTTTAATTATTATCCACTATTTTCAGAGTTAGGTGATGGAATATTATTTTATACATAATAGATTACCCATTGGGAGACTCTTTAGACCACATTACCATTAATTTAATTTTCATAGTCATGCCATACAAATATATGGGCCTTCTTTATTTTAACATGTGAATTAGAGATAATAATATTTTAAGTACATTGGTGATGTTGGTAATTATAGAATTATACTCTAGGTAACCTATAAAAAATTTCATTGATTAAATAATTAGACATGTACCAAATAATTAGTCTTGAAAATCTATTATGGATCTTTTTGATAAATCTAGCCACATTTGTATATAAGTTAAGTCCTTCATTTTTAGTAGAGTTTTAAACTATGATCTAAAAACTCTAATTTTGACCAATTTTATTATTCTTTTCATCCCTTCTATGGACCAATATTCTTTATCCAATTTATGGATAAAATTATCAATAAAATATCTACCATGTACTTGTAGAGTGATTGGTTCTTATTCAATGTCTAGGGTAATTTGGAGATCAAAATTATATTTGTTCTTGATATTTTTGATACTTGCCTAGTATATCTTATCCTTAATATCTTATAACCATCTGTTGGCATACCATGATTCTACCAAGATTTTTATAATGCTATCATGAAATTGATTCTAATTATAATGATCTTATGGATGAGAAAGAATGTCATACTGGGAAGAGTTTACCTTCTATTTTTTATTAGAGGATTATGAGGATTCTCCTCTGAGCATATGTATATTACTAGTTTTTTGCATTTTGTGAGGGGAAACTGAATAGATATAAACTTGAAGGTATTCTATATATAAATTGTGATTGTCCTTTATAGATAAAATGAAATCTTGTATCAAAAATAGTATAGGATTTTAATGAATCCAAGAAAGGAATTCTCATGCCAATATAATATTAGCCATTTTGAATTTGTATAAAGGGCATATTTATAGTGTGGTGCCTAATGGCTAAATGAACATCTAGATCAAAATACTAAATAGAGATATAATTATTTATAGTATAAATAATAAAATGTGTAGGAGTATGGGTCCAAGTTTAGATAAAATAGGAGTGAGAAAAATTGACATTAGACCTTGAATCAATTAAACTAATATTTTCATAGAATCCTTCTGCATTAAAAATATGTATTAGCATTTGGATAGGAGAGTGTTTCATAATTAAAATATTGATTTATTCCTTTTCTATAACACATGGTTATATCCTTTCATTGTACTCCCTATTTAATATACAATTTATTTCATAGGGATGTTTAGAGTTTTTTTGTGCAAGACATCCCAGAGGCTTACATATTGGTATGTCAAGGTCAGTGATATAATCACTAAACAACTAGAATTGGCATGGCATGATAGTATATTTATTTCTTATATAATTTTTAATATCATAATGGATTTTAGTAATTGTAATGTTTATATATAAATGGTTTTTGAAAATGGACTTGTATATCTCTGAGATAGGTGGATAGTCTAGGTAAAACTTATGAAGTAACATGATCGACCATGGGGATATGTATGATGACCAATTTTTTTCACACCAAAATCCAACATGAATAAATATTTAAGAATATATTAACTAGTAGATTTGACATAGTTCTAGTAAATTCATATTAGGACTAATAACTCTAATTTCTTGTGAACTTTGGTAGGCTTCAAAATAGGGATGAAATGTATGATGCAATAATTACTTGTCAATCAAGGTTTTGAGAGTAAGATAAAAATGAGAAGAACACAAAATTAAATAATATATTTCTAATATCCATGGAAAAACTTTAAACTAAAGCTCAGAAAGGAGGCTTTTTCATATTTTTGTATCTTTTTTAGAATCCCTAAGATATTCCTTAGGATGAATCTAAAAGGTGCATAATAGTGAATAAAAATCTTCTTTTGGTTATAAAGGATTATGCTCTAGATAATCTAGAATTTTAATTATGTTTTATATTTTCTCTTCCCCTTTTAATATTGGCTCATGTTATTTCTATTGATATTCAATCTAATCTAGTGCATCATCAAGATATTAAATGTCTTAGAATACATAATTGTTGCCCTATTTGGTTGAGATAATACTTTAGAAAATGGAAATTGGATAAGTGTCATGGGAGGTGTGAAATTTTGTTCTAGTCCTTGATTGACATTTTCATCTTCTATTTGAACAAACACATTTCCCTTCCTTAAGGTATTATGAGAAGTTATTGAGCTAGGTCACTGTTGAATGGAAAACATAGGTTTGAGATAAAGATCTAGGAATAATGTGGATATTTTGTCTATCTATATTTAGGATCTTTCTCTCTTTCTTAGTTATCCTTTGAGCTACACTTTTAGCCAATTGAGTTTCCATTCAGATGGGATTTCTATATCATTTATTATTCCATTTTGAGGTTTTATTAGACCATTCATCCTTCTAGCATAAGGAATTTTTTCTATAATCTTGGGATTATTGGTGTTTGTCATATTATACATGACCTAAATATTAACTGAAGCATATTAGAAAGGACCAAACATGTTTAGGCCATATAATGATGAAAATAAGCCCCAAAATTCTAAAAAAACATGATTAAGTTCTTTACATCCTTCATCCCTCACTCATATTGTCATGTTAGGGTAGTGTTCATATAAAACCAATCCATTATTTAGTTGACATATATAATATAAATGACATGCATGTCAAAAATCTACTTGTCTTTTATCACATAGAATAACATAAGAGGAATGTTTAATATTTACAGGGATCTAAGGTTTAATAGATACTCTTATGATGTAAAAATAGACAAATTGAACCTATTCATGGCTTAGAATGTATTTTATTTCATGTTCGGGTAGAAAATGAAGAAGGTGGGTCTGATATTTTTTTCCTAACTTATAGACAAAGCCTAATAATATACCTTTAAATCTTGGTTTAATATAAGACTTAAAAGTGGATTTATACATAATTTTGCCTAATATATTATTTTGAAGTTGATATTTTTTGTATACTCTTGAATGATTTAAATGAGGGGAATGGTTTATAATTGTACCTTTAATTTCTTCTTCTATAACCTCAATCTATGGTGTTGATGTCATACATTATCCTGGATTGAATATACTTTATTTTAGATCTATCATGGGAATTTCATAACATCCTTCTACTTTTGATTCATTGAGGATTTCATATCCCAAATGATTATTTAATCCTTTCAAGAATTTTACCATTGCTTTTATTCACAGAGTAGTGAGCTATAGAAGTCTATTTAGGGTGTCCACTATGAGAAATCTAATAAATAACAATTGTTGGACATAAACCAAGTAAATCCATCTCTCAAAATAATAATAACCTTGGTATGCTAAACACCTATGTCTAAGATATAAAAAAATATATGGTCTATATACCTCAAATCCATGAATTTATTGATCTTATCCATAAAACTATAGATTCTTCTCTCAAATGCTCCACTTAGTTGGAGATAAGCTAGAACATTTTGTTGATAAATTGTCTCCATTATAAAATAGCTTGACCAGTTGAGCATATCAAATATATCAAGATGGAAAAAATATTCATATCTAATTCACTCCTTCTCTCATAAGCCAAGCTTCATCAAGAATGGAGCAGGCTTTGGTAGGCAAGTTTATGGGATATAGACCCAATATTGACTCTTTTAAACATTTGTAAAAATAAAATAAAGCCCTAAAGGTCATATGGACATCCTAACAATGGTTAACCGTTTTTTTATGATAACATTCAATAACCTAGAAGATTGTGTTAACATTCTAGTAGGGGGTCCTTGGTTTTCTGGAAATTTTGGTTTATTTTTTAAAAAGTGGAATCCAAGGTTTGATCCTAAGATAGAGAACATAAACCCCATACTGATTTGGGTGAGGCTACCTAGTTTACCCATTGAGTTATAAGAAGATTTATTTATCATCATTGCCAAATCATTTGGATATCTGATTGATTTTGATTATTCTACCAAAGTTAGATCTAGGCTTGTCCATGCTAGGTTATGTGTGAGCACTTTTATGAACCAATAACTCCCATCTTTAGTTTTCTTACATACCCCCTTTGGCATTATATCTCAAAAAATTGAGTTTGAAAGAACTACCCTTTTATGTGATAAGTGCCATAAACATGGGAATTCATCAAAATCATGCTCCTCTATCCCCAAATCAACTTCAGTGAAAAGGAAATGAGGAGTTTCATTTAAGGATGCTAAAAGTTTAGAGGTTAAAATCTTGGATTTGGGAGCATTAGATAAAATGGACTTAAAATTGAACAAGATGGTCATAGATAGAGGCAATAAGGTACCTCAAAATGTTGAGATAAAGGATTTAAATGTAGACAAGATTTCATTAGAATTTGGGGAGAAGATAAATCTATTAAAGGATGGTACAAAAAGTTTTCCAAATCAAATTTCTCTTAAATATAACCTCAATTAGGTAAATCAATAGTTTGTAGATCTAGAAGTTGATGCCATCATTAGTCAAATTACCAATGATGAATTAGAAATGCTAGATAAAATAATTCCTTGATCTCCAAATTAGTTTGAAGTACTTGAGAAAGATTTGGAATTACAAGAGGAAGATGACATTAAAAATAATATAGAAGGTTAGGATAAGTTTGATTTGGTTAATATTCTTATTGGAATCATTAATAAAGAGGAAAAAGATTCATAACAAATAGTAGTAATGCCCATGAATAGCTCCAAAGAAAAATTTACTTCTTTAATTCTCACAAGGAGAGATAGAAAAGGATCTACTTATAAGACACTGACCAAAGTAGGAAAATATTCTAAGAAAGATATTTTCAAAAAATGTACTAAGGAATATATAACAAATGGATTTCAGCAAATTCTCTCATTAAAAGGAGGTATCTATTCACCCCTTGGTTAATCATGTATTTTTATTTTTGAAACATCAAAGATATGCATAGTTACACTAAGTAAAACATATTTAGGGATTTTATAAATACTCATAAACCTATTATTTTATCTATTCAATAATTTAATATTGAGGAAAATTTTATTATGAATCATAAAAACTCTTATTAGAGTGAGGTAAAAAAAAAATTTGTTAGTGCGTTGGGAACTTAAAGATGTCTTATTACCTTTTGGGATTCTAAATTTTAGTAGGGGTAACCTATCATAAAATCTCAACATCATGTGGCAGTCCTCTTCACAGATGTGAATGATAATAAATATTGGATGCTATCCAATATATATGCTCCTAATTCTATTTCAACTCATATAAATCTTTGTGAAGATATTAAAATTTTTATGAATAATTGTAGATATATACCTTGGATTTCGGTAGGTGATTTCAATTCTCCATTTCATATAAGGGATAAAAAAGGAGGGAATCAAGTGTTTATTGATATCTTGGATAACTTCTCCTCTCTTATTTCTAAAATAGGAGTGTTGTATTTGGAATTAAGATGTTTTAAATTCATCTAGAACAATAGGACACTAAGTGAAAATATTTTTCAATACAAGTTGGAATTTTTTTTTATTTCTTTGGATTGGTTATAAATTAAGGATTTGTCTCTTAAGGCCCCCTTTGATTGGATCAAATAATATTTTTCTAGATTTGAGTATCAAGGATCAGATTAAAAAAGTTAATAGTTATCCTTGTAAGATGGAACACATGTGGTTTGTTCATCTTGATATTCATGATAGGATTTTATAATGGTGGTATCCAAATGGAAGTGGTTCAACTATGTTTAACCTAGTTAAAAGTATGGAAAAGGTGAAAATCAAAATTAAATAATAGAATAAACAAGTTTTTATATTGTTCACCTTAAAAAAAGAGCATTAAAAGTATAAATTTCAAATATTGAAGAAGAGATTGAGGAGAAGGGATATGATATAGAGATTCAAAATAGATAAAGATAACTCTTATGTGACTATCATACAATTACAACAAGAGAAGAATCTCTTTAGAGACAAAAATCTAGAAATATTTGGCTCAAAATAGGAGATAGAAAAATGCATTTTTTTCACATGTGCACTTTGAAACATAGGAAACATGCTAATATTAAATAAATAAATAAATCATATTTAAGGAAAAATTACCTTTGATGTTATTTATATTAATCAAGAGAGTGTCAAATTATTCAAAAATATGTATAAGAATGATTTTAAAAAGAATATTAGATTTAAGTATAAATTTCTACATGTGATCCCAAAATTGGTAAATCAAGAGGATAATAAAGTGATTACAATAATAACTCCTAATGAATATCTCAAATATGTTCTCTCCAAGATAAACCTAGACAAAGCCCCTGGATTAGATGGATTTCCCATAGCCTTTTTTCAAAAAAATTGGGATATTATAGGAGATCATGCAGTTGTAACTGTGAATGAATTATTCTCTATTACTCAGCTATTAAAATAATTCAACCGTACCTTTTTATTTATTATCCATAAGAAGGAAGGGGATATGAATTTATCAAATTTATATCCCATAAGTTTGTGATAAAATTATCACTAAACTAATTTCACTAAGAATGTAACCAATCTTGAAAAAAATCATTCAAACTCAACAAGGAGATTTGTACATAGTAAAAAATTTCAAGATGTGGTGATTATGGTGCATGAAGCCATTAATTAAATAGAAAATAGATAAAGAGTAGAAATGATGTTAAAATTAGACATGGTTAAGGATTATGATAGATTATATTAGAGCTTCTTGGATAGAGTTATGTCTCAATTTGGCTTTCAAGATAAATTTAGAAAAAATCATTAGACCTTGCATTACTTCATGTATGTTTTTTGTTTTGGTGAATGTTGTAGCTCATGGATTTTTAAGAGTGATAAATGGGTGAGACAAGGGGATCCCTTATCTCCTTTTATTTTCATCATTATGGTTGAATCTATTAGTAGATTGATATATAATGTTGTTGATTCAATAGTTTTGAAAGGATTTAAACAAGCCCATTTTGTGGAGCTTATTTCTCATTAGTAATTTATGGATGAAACTAGTATTTTAGCTGAATCATCTATACAAGAAGATAGATATATTAAAAAATTATGGTTATGTATGAAAAGGAATCTAATAAAAAAATTAACGTTGATAAAAGTTCTATGTATTTTTCCAATACACTGGTGGCTAGACAAGATAAAGTATCTCTTATTTTAGGATATCAAATCAAGGTTTTACCCTCATCATATCTTGGTATGCCCTTTTAAAAAATATACTCCGTATGGTAGCATGGAATCCTTTAGTTGAGACATTTTAAGAAAACATACAGGTTAGAAGGCAAGCTCTTATCTCAAGCAGACAAGGTCTTCTCAAAATCATGTTTTAGAGCCTTCCTATATATCTACTTCCATTGTTTAGTTTGGAAAAAGGAATTGATTATAAGTTAACTAAAATTTAATGAAATTTTCTTTGGTATGGAACTGAAGAAAGAAACATACTCCATCTAATTGCTTAGAATAAAATCTCTTACAAAATAGAAGATATGGTGGGATCATAATAAGGAATTTGTAAATGATGAATAAAATTCTTATTTGAAATTTTGTGTGGGTATTTATCTAGTATAATACTATTTAGGCTAAAATTATCTCTCTTAAGTATTTACAAAGTTGGGATCCATTAAAAATTCTTGTAGAAGAACATTTTTTTCATGACACATGTCTATAACTTCATGATTTCTACTAAAGAATTGATTTGAATTGGGTCTAAATGGATACCCTGAGGTTATCTAATCTAAATAACTTGATAAGAAACATTCATACACATGAAATTAATAGAAAATAATAACTTGCTTAGAACATGTCTTTCAATGGTTACTATAAATTTAAATTGAGATGTGATCTTATATTACATGATCCTAAAGTCAGGTGCATTTGGTAGACACTATAGAACAAATAACTAGTTCCTAAAATAAATTTATTTCTTTGGGTAGCGGTTTAGAAAAAAATTCTTACCATTGATAACTTAACAATAAGAGGGTATTTCCTAAAAAAATTATGTATCCTTTATGAAAGGTTAATGAATATGTATTCTATTTGTTTGTGAGATGTTATTTCTCTCAATAAATTTGGATCTATTTTCTTAACAAATTTAATGTCTCTTAGGTGCATGTTGGTTCATTGATGAGAGTATGGTAGTCTTTGGGGTGCCCCTTTCAAAACACTTTACTCAAGAAAATTTGGAAACTTTCTTTTCCTCATATCATTTGGGGCATTTGGGGAGAGTGTAACAATATAATTTTTAGAGAGAAGATATATAATATAAAATTTATTTCTACAAGGATATTTGATAACATCCTGGAGAAATATAATATTGTGCAAAAAGAGAAAGGTAACAATCTAATCTTGTATGAATAATTTATATCTCACAATTGGCAAATTGATACCATCTAAGCTAGGAAAGTCAAATCCTAAAGAAGAAATTAGAAAAAGAACTAAATGGAAACCACCTACTTTGGGTTGGATGAAGCTCAACTTTGATGGAGATTTGAAAGGGGATCCATGCCTAGATGGAGGAGGTGGAATATTAAGAGATCATCAACGTAATTTGTTTGCAACTTATGTTGGATATATGGGAGTTAATTCTAATTGATAATATGAAGCTCTTGCAGATCTGCGGGGGATCACAAAACAATTTAGAGTTTAAAAACTCATAATAAATGGTGATTAGCTAAATAGTTTGAATTATTTATCTAATAAAAATGTCATGAGTTGGACCATTAAATAAGTCATAGAGGAATCTATAGGTATTATTAACTCTTTGTAGCAAGTTTTTATTCAACACATTTATAGGGAAGGAAACTCTATAGTGGATTGGTTGTCCAATAAGGGTGTGACCTCTTTGGGACAAAATTCTTGGATGGACTTTAAATAAATTCCTAGGGACCTTATTCCAAGGATAAAACATGAAGGTATTTATAATGAACATTGTCTTTGATAAATTGGGGAATCCTCTAATACTTAGAAGAAAGAGAATTTATGCCCTTTATTTTATCTAGTGTCTTCTAATGGTTTGGTTAATATTTATTTGGCTTCTTGAGAAGTTTCTAGAATTGTTGGCACATCTACTATACTAACCAAATACCAAAATCAACAAAAATACCATTTGGTTGTGTTGAGAAGTCTATAGTATAGATTTGGGAAAAGTTATTTCACCTATGTGTATGATTTTATGGGAGCATTATGGGTTTACCGAATAGAATAAAACCTAAAATAATACAATAAGTAAAGAATTATGAGAAAAATTGGAAGGCATTGCAAGTTGGGTGATTTACAAGGTTCATGGGGAAGATAGAAGGGAATGATAGGCATATTTTTACCATGATTATGAATGCTTGGAAAGATGGAATTGTCAATATTAATGGAGTTACTTTATAAATCATAGAATATCTTATTGTACACATAACAGGTTTGACTATAGGGGAATTTAAAATTTGCAAGTCTACTAGAGATTACAAAATAGATAATGAGATATTCTTAGAGGAAGGGGAACATCTAGAAATGACTCATAATGGGTTTGATCAATAAACACTACCCAGGTTGTATGTTGAGGCTACCTACCATCTAATACAATATGTAATACTAGAAGGTAGGTTTAGCATTATTAGATGGTCTTTATTATGATGTTGAATTATTTTAGACATGGCATTCCTTTTAGTCTACCTTTATTCATTCAACATTCACTTGAAGTTTCAGTCTTAAATTTCAAGAAAGGTAACTATTCATCCCCAAAACATAAAGGGGTGATATATCTAATTCATAAATGATTTAAGGGTATGGACTAGATTAATCTAATTGTCTCTGAACCTCAAAATAAATATAGGGAAGGTGCTCTTATAGATACTAGGAAAATAAAAAATGTGGACTAAATACCCTGATAACACTAGAAGGATTACAAAGGTCAATAATCCCATGATTAATATTGAGAAAATGACTAATATTTATAATTTGAAAACCTCTAACAAGAAACACAACACCAAAAAAATCATAAGGAATTCATCAAGGTCTTTAGTTGATACACAGGGGAAACATGGCAAATAGGCTAAAGTAGGATGTTCTATGGGAGATTTTATTGTAGTTGAGTGTGACATAAATGTACCTAAGTATGGGTATAATAATGATGAGTATGGGGATATGTTTGGCTTATACTAAGATTCCTTAGGCTAGGAAATAAGTGGTTAGAGATGATTCCAAAGTAAAAGGTAAGAATTCTATGGACAATCAATAGAAAGATATTAATGAAAATTTAAAAAACCTTATTAATTCCCTTAAGGGAAAATATAATTTAGACAATATGGTTGAATAATTAGGCCTTAAAAAATACATCATGCATTGGTTCATGAGAGATCTCATGGATCTTAAAGGGAAGGTGATTTTTTTGCATTAGGAGAACATCAAATTGAACCAAATCTCTTCATCTAAGGAGCATGACCAAAAATTATAGAGCCTATAATTTTGGGTGGATATTTTGAAGAGTGATAATTAGAAGCTTAAAAATAACATCATCTTTTTAAATATAACACTAAAATCTCTAATTGTTTAATTTCAATCTCTCTTAACCATAGTGAATTGTTGATATAGAACAAAAGGAATGTTCTTTTCAAACTGATCAATGAAATAATTGTTGAAATCATTCCAACTGACAATGTAATTTTTAGGAAGATTAATAAACCAATCATATGTAGCATCTCTAAAACTGAAATAAAATAATATGTAGGAAACATCTTCATGAATAATATTAAAAAATCTTACAGTAGATTTAAAAGACTTGATATGCTCTTCAATAGTAACAATGCCTATATGACTGAATTAAGGCAAAAATTTCTTAGGATTTCTTGGCAAGTCATATACCTGACCAATCACATTGATATAATATCCACCTAACCAATCCATACCCTGATGAAGATTGAATACAAGAGCACAAACAAGTGAAGGAGGTTGATATTTAGAAACCCTACGCTTAACTTTATCTTCTCTTGCTTTCCTATGAATTTCCAAAGAAATAAGAGGTAACCTTGTCTTATACCTTGACCTAGCTCTTATTCTTGGTAGTTATAGCTTGTAAAATCCAAACCCTATTCAAAATATAACATAGAAACCTTATATTTGTAAATACAAATGATTAGATTTGCATGTTAAGTAAAATTTGCACAAATTCATATAAATGTTTCAAAGAACAACTATAATCAACTGAATTATCTTAAATATATATATCCAAACTTGTGAGTATGAGTGATGTTTACATTTCTAAGTTTAAATAAACCTAAATTTGAAAATAATCAATCAATCTTCTAACAAAATTTCTATCACTAACCTAAAACATAGTAGATTCAGAAAGCTTAAGATACATTTTCAATAATTACACATAAATATTCAATGAATAGCTATCTTTACCTAAATAAGCCTAAAGACTAGTCTAAAACCATGAATATTAGTGATGTTCACACAATTAAGCTAAGAAAAAATATAATTCTACAAATAATCAACTGATCTTTAAAAAAAATTCACTAAAATTAGCTATGAATACTTCAGATTCACAAAGCTTAAGCTTAAGAGGCCCTCATTCTAGCACCAATGCAACATTCTTGTTTATGCTTGTAAGTGTATCACAAGGTTTACATAGTGTTTAAAATACTTCTCATTTCTAAATTCAAAGAATATATTGCATGTTTTGTTGGTTATGATCTTCCTCAGATCTATGGTGGAGTTGTGACAAAGATAATGAACTATTTCACAAAAATGATAATGTAAATGGTTGTTAGGAGCAACCATGGTCCTAAGGTTTTATGAAAATGAAAGTGATATGAACTAGGTCTAATGAATAATGATCAAAACCTAAATTATAAAACATAATCTAGCATGAATATTTACAATGAAAACTACAATACAATGATTTAATCAAAGAAAAGATAAAATAGGAAGGGTAGGGCAAAAAGCAAGATGTTTCAGATCTTTAGTCTAGACATCTTGACAAAGCTCAAATTTCATCAAAGACATGTAATCAAACCAGCATATGACATGAAATTTCCAAAAGCACAAATCATATCACATACCAAAAAAATGTCTAAGGATAGTTGAAAAATGAAAATAAGAAATTAAATTCACTTTAAAGATTTACTTGATCAATAAAATTTCATTTTCACATCTTCAAGAGAAGTAAGGAAATTGAAATGAATCTAAAGACTTTCAGCCAACTTTGCATTAACATATGCATATCTATAAATCATAAATACGATTTGAATCTAAACATCAAACTAGATATTTGAGGAAACATCCATGATAATAAACAAACAAACAAATATGAGACAATCTTTGTAGAATTCCTTTGTTTTCATTACTTACTCCAAAATTTACACAAATTTTTTTCTCTAAAAACTTCCTCTAATTTATAATGATAATACCTCCTTTTATAGGGAACCTATGAGGTATGTCAATCAATCATATCAAATTATAATTAGTTAAGTTTCAAGGATAACTATCCTTTTACAACATTCTAGAATCAATTACACTTGCCACATGTGACTACCCTACAAGCCATGTGCATTACAAATTTCACATGCTTTTATAAAATAGAACATTCTTTCTAAATGATTTACAAGGTTTTAATATAGTTAAATATTCTAAGTTAATATATTTGACCTTGAGGTACCCTTATAACTATAACCTTTTGCCTTTGTCTCAAAATATTCATGTGATCAATCTGAGATTGATGATTGGTTCCATGAATAGCTCCTCTTCTTGCCCTACCAAATCTTTGAAGACTTCATCTATTCTATCCAAGGATTCTTTAATGCTCCTATCATCACCAATATTTTCCTTTACTAACAAAATCATGTCCAAGATATGATTATTATCAGCCCCTAAGGTACCCTTGATTTTATTCTTTACTTCTTGGATGAACTGGGTGACTCTGTGTTAGAACTCTTCATCAATTATCAATCTAGTAAGACTAAGGATGGTTGGATCCTTGATCAATCATCCTAGTATTTTTACAATGTTGCTCTATCAAAATTATCATAGCCATATTCAAATGTGATAGGCTTACTATTTTGTGCTTAGAAATTTATCCTTTCATTATTATATTGATCAATTCCTTTACTTTATTTTATGAATCTTGTCATTGGTTAACTTGTTTCATATCCATGGAGTTTTATTTATTCACCACATCCAATTTAGACCTTACTACATTGAAAGAACCAAATGTATCATATATGGTGGGTTCAAAGCTATTAACAATGTTCCTTGGAATTGATAGAATGGATTGCTCTTCTTGTTTTTCATCCTCCTACTTTAGGCCTTTGATGGTAGGATTCAACCTTTTTCCCTAAGATTGTGCTAGCTCTAGCAAATCTTATTTAAATATAAGTTCTTCACCTATATCTTTTTCTCTCTTTTGAATAAAGTGAACCAAATGTTAATTATTTTGATGCACAGCCTCTCCACCACCTTCCATGACCACTATCTCAGTGACTCTTTATAAACTTGTGTTATCTAAATCATATCTTACCCCAGCTAAATATTCTCCCCATATGCTTGATTGGGACCTCTATTTGTAATTGGTTAGATGATTGATCTTGAGAATCAATTATCTTTTCTTCTTCTTCTTCATGTAAGGTAATAATTTCCTTTACCCTATCATAAGGATTCTATTGTCTATGATAATCAAGCTACAAGTTAAAGGACATTTTATGCTTTGAATAAGATTTAGTGTGGTCCCACTGCCTAAAAATGGTTTTTCCATTTATCATGGGAAATTTGTGTATAAGCCCCATACTCTTAGTCTTTTTAATACCATCTACCCCAATGAACAATTTATATCCCACTTATTGTTCTACCAATTTGTTAGCTACATGTACTAGCAATTTGGGAGGAGCAATTTGGGTTCCTTTAATTATTATAACTATGCAATCAAAGTAAATCCATATGTCCCCTATTGTCTCAATGTATTTATTGATTATATGACTTATACTCACCATGGGAATACCATATATGGTCTGACTCAATGTAGGGTATACATAATCACACATGAATTAGATATGGTCTCTATATTTATAGATATACAATTTAAAATAGTACTGACAGATAATTTGGGTACCATAAGGGGACCATTATCTTTGATTAGGGATTATGGTAGTTGCATATAGG
The DNA here is from genome assembly GCA_037957365.1 of Torreya grandis. Classification (NCBI taxonomy): domain Eukaryota; kingdom Viridiplantae; phylum Streptophyta; class Pinopsida; order Cupressales; family Taxaceae; genus Torreya; species Torreya grandis. The sequence continues at coordinate 1,025,533 of JARHVA010004670.1, forward strand.
TCATCTAACAGATAAGACATCATGTATAACTGAGTCCTCTTCTTATTCTTAACCCCATATATCTATCTACTTAGGGAGATGTTAATAATTTAACCTAATGGAGGAACCACCACTTCTTCAATGATGAAATATACTAGATGTACCCATATTATCTACATGTGTTATATGTGTGAACTCATAAAAATTGTTTAAAATAGTCATAACCATCATGAATCTAGGTCTAAATTGGCTCACAAGGATGTTATTTGTAATTTCTACAATGACTTGGTTACCAACTTCTAGCCATTTTATTAGGATGTCCATCATGGTGTGTTTTTATGCCCATGAAATAATGGAGGCTAGGTCTCTCTAGGGTTTAGGAAACTTATAGTAAGATTAAAAAGTAATAGGGGAGATATATGTTATTTTACTCAAACTAGATTTAATAAAAATCACACCCTTTTCAATTTTAGTATCTTTGAAAATTAGACCAAACACATTGATATAGTATATTACCTCTAGTTTAGCAGCAACATAGTAGACTCTAGTCATCTGAATGGAAACAATATCATTGTATAATCTCTTTTTTGGCAACAAATTCTCTTTTTTGTTCATAACTCCTTCATTCTCAATATTCTAGAAAAATTTTGAGGAATTATTATCTCTTGTGTTTAATAAAGTAGCTACAAAATTTGTGTCTTTAAAAACTTGGCCCTCCATTTTTTATGATAGGTATAGTTCAACTGCATTTTTACAAGTAACTCCATATATTTCCATTTATATAATCCTAATTGAATAATCCTTTTGTAGATATTAATTAAACTCTCTCAGCTCAACACAGTGAATCTAGGGACAATTTATGACTTTCTATACATTCTAAGGAATTTTGGAGGTTTAAATATATCTTTAATGGAGGCAAGCAAGTTTGAACTGTGTGTGCATTAGTTACATATCATAATTGGATTTTGTATTTATACCTTCACATGCTCAAGTCCAAAAAATCTTCTAATATGACATGTAAGCCTATGCGGCATTGCTTGATCATGTTGCTTATTTATTTTTAAAATGTGACCATTGTAATTTTGGACATGTGTCATCATCTTGTGCCTCTTATAATTTGATAAATTCACACCATCAATCTATTTTGGAGTCTTATGGCCTTAAATTTCATTGTATACCATTGATCTTGATCTAGGCTTTTGAGATCATGATACTTGGTAGCCTTATAGGATTCTTGTGTACTTTTCTATTAGTTTCTATTATATTAATTTTTTTATACCATGTGGCATCCATTCATTAAATATGAGCTCATTGACATGTTGACCCTACTTGCATGATCGATATCCATCTGCAAGATTGAACATACACCATTGATCTTCAATATATGTGATTAAATATAGATCATTGATCTTTGATCATATGATCAAACATGACCCATTGATTATGTCACCTATTCAAAAGATAAAGAAAACCATTGATATAATTCATCATTTAAAATGATTGTGACACATGTCACCTTTGCATTCGTTATTAGGATATTTTACTTATTGACTTGATGCTCACCATTAGATCTCTATTGCATGATCAAATGCACACTATAGATCTCAATTTAAGGAACTTTTAATTTATTGGCATTTTTGGATCACCCACATGTCATTGATCTTAAATTTGATCAAATTATATTTTGACACTTGGCATACTCACATTCAATTCATTCCTATGAAAAACAAAATCAAAGGATAAAGGCTTGAGATATATAAAGACTTAGCATAAATTTTAGACTAAGGTTTTAATGAATTAATAAATTCATTTAAAACATAGGCTAAAATATAACTAAGGATAGGATATAACAAAGTGACCCATCAAAAATATGAACCCATATTAATAAGAACTCAGGATAAATTAATTTAGACTAAAGTTTTGAGCATTGTTTAAACTTTTAATTCAATTAATCAATTAAGGACCAAAGGTTAATCATAAAGGTACAATTAATCATTGAAGCTAAACCATGAACATTGGTTAATTAAAATGAAGATACACTAATCTTAAAAAATGGTAACACATGTGCCAAATGTTATTAACATTAGATAAAATCAAATAGAGATTATGTGATAGTATGTCCATGTAAGATAGATCAAAATAAGTATGTTCAATAATGGATTCTAATCAAGTTAAATGCTCAATTTATAGAACAATTTATATATTTTTAATAAGGGTCATCATTTCTCAAAAATGGGGGTATGTTGACCTCAAAAAGTGGTATACTCACCATGCATAATAATTCTTACTAAAATAATTAGGTATTATGATATCAGTTTGGCTATAGTGGATGAAGTTTAGAAAGATTGCTTATATGCACTTTTGTCATGGAAGTTATTTTGGTACTTAATTTTCTTTTTTATAGATATAATGTTGATGTAAACACCTAAAAGTGATATTTGGATGATAAGAGTGTTTATTGAGATAAAATATTCATCTTTTATCCCTACACCTATCCTAGATCCTATATCATGCTTTGTAGTCATATACACATCACATATTTATATAATCAACTAAAACACAATCCCAAACCTTCATTCATATATCTTGGCCCTTCATACCCAAAAACCTACCAATTGGAAACTAACACCACATTAAGGACACTTGATCCACATGGTGCTAGTGTTTCCAACATGGTGCTAGTGTCCCTTTCCCTAACTCTCCTGAATGAATATATTTTTAGATGTATAACCCTCATAAGGTAAGCCTAAGAAAATTTTATTATCTGTAAAAGATAAATAACACTATAAATACAACATTCTTAGACCTATATCCACTAAATGGAAAATAAATGCAAAAATCATATTCAAATAATAAACAAGTCAATCAAACCTGATGATGATAGCCTAATAGTGAGTGAGTTGAGTGTTAGAAGTGAGAGGTTTTAGGTTCCATTATATGGGATGACCAATCTCTAATGTCATTCCCACACTAAACTATTTTGGGTTATTCATGAAAAGTATCCAAAATACAATGGGATACTAGATTAGTGTTTAATGTGATGGGGGTCAACATGTGGCCTGAAACATATGTTTAATGTAATGAGGCAAGTCCATAGTACATGGCTATGGATACTATTCAACATTGGTTTAAGCATTTTGGTTATAAAAAATGTTAGTACCTCAAATTTTGGTGATGATAGCCTAATAGTGAGTGAGATAAGTGTTATAAGTGGTAGCTTTAAGGGTTCATTCCTTGGGATAAAAACTCTCTAATGTCATTTTGAGACTAAGCTAGGATGGTTTATTCTTGAAAAGTATCCATAATGTAATGGGATACTGAATCATTATTCAATACACTAAGGGTTAGCATGTGGTTTGAAACTTATGTTAAATGCAATAAGGCAAGTCTATAGTCCATGGATATGGATACTATTCATATTTGATTTGGGAATTTTGATTACAAAAATGCCCATGGTTTAGGGTCTATTTAAAAAATCCTATTACCCAACATTTATTTGGTATTGTAATATCAAAAGGACTACCATCGATGTTGAAGTCATGCTATCTCATCAATAGGGATTCATCAAAACATTTTGGCATGGTGATGCTTGAGATGGAGGGAGCCCTTTGGATAGTGATGAATCAATAATAATGATCAAATTTAGTTAAATATGGTGCCAGTAGGGCATCACCTTTATAGCCAGATAGGAAATTTTTGAATAAATTTAATCCTTCAGTGGCATTGGTAGACTTGGGGGTGGGGAAGATGAGAGTGCGGGAGACAAGGCAGCCACCCACCCTTGTAAAGTAGGATTTTAATGTAACTATGTCTTATATTGGTAATTTAGTATCCCAAAAAGAATAGCTTATGGATTTGAGAGTAGATAAGGATTTTCCAATTGTGAAATTTGATAAGGAGGCTCTAGAATAAGTGTTAGAAGGTGATGAATGATATGTAGAAAAGGGTTTAGTTTACCATTTTTATAGGTTTCAGCCTTCACTTCCTACTTTTCATCAATGGATTTCAAACTCCTTGACCTATTTTGGAGGGCTCTTTAAAAATTTATCCCTAAGCTAGAGGTTTTTTCATTATGGTTTTTGATAATTTGGTTGATCATAATAAAATTTTACAAGCCAAATCCTAGAGATAAAATCATCATCTTCTTTTTCTTAAGCCCTAGCTCCATATTTTAATCCTCTAACTAAAAACCTTTCTCTTAGACCCATTTGGGTGCATCTTTCATATCTTCCTCTCTAATTTTGGTTAGAAACTAGATTGTCAGCCATTGGGGTTCCTTCGGTGATCTATTAGAAATTAATGCTTATTCTTTGAATTTATTATAAATGAATTTTTCTAGGGTTATTTTTTGCATGGATATTTTCAAGACCTTATGGAAAAAATTGAGTTGAATGTCAATGGTATATGTTGGCTACAAACCCTTGATTATGAGGGGATTCTTTTTAGATGCCAAAAATGTTATCAAATTGGTCATCTATCTTATTTTTGTTAAAATTCCAAGAGAAAAGTGGAGTTTTCATGGTGGAAGGAGGAAAATGAAGATAATATTATATTTTATTTGGTTTGTGATTCTGATTAGCCTTCTAGAGATGTTTCATAAATTTACAAAAGAGAAGATGAAAAAGTGGATAAGTCTCTTAAAGTGGCTCATGCACAAGTTTTTGAGATGGTTGAGCTGGATGAAATAAGTTATATGGATTTTGATATAAATAATAAGGATGGTACTAGTTTGTCTATGGAATATGGTTTAAATCAAAATTCAGATTTTGTTAATATGGGTAAAGAGGAAGAATGGACGGTAGTAAGAGGCAAAAAGAAAGGATGTTGCATTCCAAGTTCCCCTACTAGGATACTATATTCTCATTTAAAAGTGAAAAAGGGTGAGATGTAGTAGAATTATTAGTTTATTGTGATAAATTCTATTTTTTAATGTAGAGTGGGAGTATTTGAATAGTTTTAGAAATCTAGTTTTAAATGAATTTTATTGGTTAGATGCCTTGATATTTTAAATGTCAAGCCAGGCCATAATAGTTTTTAAATTTTTTATTTTTATGGGAAGGGGCCCTATAAACCTTGATATTGATAAAAAAAAAACAATTTGATAAAAATCAAGGTTATTGATCCCTATTCTACCCTACTTCTGCATACCACCATCTATAGCTACCCTAAACCTAGATTTCAAAGATTTCCAATCTAAATCACACTCAAGGCATTCAAGACCACTATCATTCTATAATTCACTTTCACTTAAAAAAATAATTATGTGTGAGAGTTACATCAGTATTGATCCATCCTTAGAGTATCGATATATAGAAAACTCTCTTCACATCAGGGTGTTGAGGATGTCTAACCTATCTTAATAATGAACACACATTTTTGGATCATGTCATACTTACAAGGTGGATTAGGGTTTGAAACATAAATCATATATTATAGGCATAAAATAGAGTTTCATACCTCATTAATGGATGAATATAACACAAAAACACAAGTGCAGGTGCACCCAAAATTTAGGAATAGTCCTACACAAAGGACGCTAGTGCCATTTTTAGGACACTAGAGCCACATGGCTCTACTATCCAAGTGTGGTTCTATTATTTAGGAGGAGACATAATTGATGGATACTATATATGACACTTAGACATGTTAATAATGTAGGTTTCAACACTCAGATCTTCCATGATAGGTGTTTTCCATATAAGTCTCTATTTCCACATATTTATTACTATTTTTAGAAAGTTAAACCAAGTCAAATTCTATAACAAATTAGTGGTTATTTACTACATAGTATTTCATTGATTTATTTATTTTATCACTTTAATCAAATATAGGATTTACATAGATAAACACTAAAAGGTTAACATAGTTGACATATTAATTACCTTAAAGGAATTTAACATCCCTAGCTTATGTTGACTTGTTTCATTATTACTCCTTAGGTGGTGAGCTATTTTTAGTAACCATTATTGCTCATAATATGTTATGTATAAAGTAGATTTCTCTACATGTTTTAATCCACATGGAATGTTTTAATGTGTTGTTCTAATATTTATGATCCATTGCATATGGATAAGTTTCAATTAGGCCAATAATTTAGGAATCTCATACTAACTTGTAGGTTTATTAGTATGATATTATAGTTAAATGAGGGAACATGAGTAGAGTTTTAAACTATTTTTATTGACTTAAATTACTAGATACATAAAAATGTAACCACATCATATTATAGTATAAAATACTTCTTGTATGGATATATTTATCATTTTGATAGTTTTTTTAATGAAGTCCATAGTCATGATTATCTTTGAATTAGCATTCATTAATGAAAATATGGTAAAGGAGTCCTGAATATGTATTTCATGAGAAAATTGGCTTCATTTATTTGTATTTTGATTAAGGTATTTTATTAGCCTAATAAAATGCAACAAAGTGGGCATCTTTAGTTATTATAATTGTATCCTTCTAATTTGTATGAGTCCAAATGGTTGTAATGCATTACTTGTCCTCGATTATTATTCAAGATCATAATTTAATTCATTTGAATTGTCCGTGGTGTGGTCTCAATTGTGAATTACTTAGAATATAGATTTTATTTACTGATAAAACATGGCTTGATAAGGTATTTTTTGTATCATTACCATTTATCTTGATTAAAACATGTTATCTAACTTGGGTATAGTATTATCCTCAAGATATATGGTAACATGCTATTTTATTAAATAATTATGAAAGACCTATGGTCATTTTATGGGACTAGTAAATATTGAGCATGTAATGTGGGAATGTGTGAGACTACCCTATCTTGGTTATGGAATTATTTTTGTTTCTTTTGTCAATGGAAGTTTTTATATAGCATAGTATTCTGAGATAATATTATGAAGTGGATGAAATTTTAAGAAGATATTATGTGATTGATTTTAGGCATAACTATAGTTTAATATTTTTAATTTATCTATTTGATATAGTCTTTATTATGTAAATCTAATTCATGACATACTTTATTAGGACTATCTCAAAGTAGAAAATGGGGATACTCTTTTGGGTGGAAAACATAATTAATGTCTTGTTAAAATGTTGCTATTATAATATGATTATATTTACCTGTATTCATATGGTGATAGTTATTGGAATTAATTTTAACTATAGTTAATATTTTAATAAAGGGTTCAAATACAATCATATAATTTTGATTTTACTAAAAGGTGGATTCTAGTTATTTATTGCTCATAAACTGTGTGAGAAGTAAATGCTAGACTAGAATAATAGTACTTGTGTAGTTAAGTAAGTAGTAAATACTTTTATATGGTTATGAATATAATTTTTTTGAAATTCATTTTGGCATTATTCACAATGTGATTGAGTTCTTGTTTTCATTGGTGGATGAATGGGTAATTTGTGTGAGTTTCAATATATGTTGATATTATAGGAAAATTAGTTAAAACGTAAGTCACATAATATTCAATTTCATGTTTAAACATACGATGCCAAGAAAAATTTTCAATGACTATCAATGAGTCTGAGTAAAAAGTACGGATTTGTTTGGAAGACATAAATTACATGATAATGAAAATGGATCCTTGGGTTATAAATAAAATTTAATCCATTAGAGTTATCAGTCAAAAATAATTATAACGTTCATTATTTATTCATATACCAATCTTAAGTTATAAATTGATATGAGATGGTAGGAACAATATAAAAATTATATAAATAAATACTTTTTTAATCATTAAGTCTTGAATAAGGATAAAATCTAACCTATTTTTGAAAGGAATGAATTTTTTATATTTTGATTGTCATTGTTATTTAAGTATTCTTAGTATTTTTAGGTGTATTCATGTTAAATTATGTTTATTTCATATGGTGAGGTTATTAAACAAATATTATATTATGAGTATAGGTTACTACTCTAATTGAAATTAAAACAAAGACTAGCGGTTGAGGAATTCTTTGTGATTTGAGAGTTTTGGGATGGTACTTTACAATGAGTAACTTACTTGTACCTTGGTATGAAAGGTCACCAAAATCCTAAATATATAATGAGTCTTGATTAGTAATGATATCTTCCAAGGGATTATAACACTAATGCCTTATTAAGAAATCTATATATGATTTAGTCCATGTTCATGATGTATTTTGGTAACTTGATCCAGTCTCATTTTCATACATGATTATACACTACAGAGATCCCTATGTTATAGATGGAGTAATTCTCATTAATATTTGTAATCAATTTTGAGGAAAGGTATGTAATCACTATGTTATTGTTGGAAACTTGTGTAATCACTTAATCTAGTAGGTTGATAAATTTTGTCCATAAATACCATAAAAAGGTGAAATCAATCACTTTCATTAGTTCTTTTTATTTTATGGTTATTAAGAGTATATCAATGATGATTGATGTGGAAATCAAGAATCATAACCCTTAATGACAAAAAATAAATTAGTCATTAAAAATATGCTCGATAGTATTTTGATCTTATTAGAGGAAGTACATAAGGTAGTGTGACTAAATTGTTATGAATCATTTCTCTTATAAGGTCAATTGGGGTTTTATTATCCTTTTGTATACTTTTTGAAGAATGAATTATATATGTATGTTGTATATGAGGTAAATGATATCTAGATGAGTAGTCATGATTGACATTATAATACTATAGATTATTTATAAATTTACTATTATTTTTGAGTGATATGATCTTTAAAAGGAAATATTTATTTTGATTTTAAAACTCTTTTGTTTTTATTTCTCATAGTGATGATTTGATCTTGAAGGGATTAATAAACACAAACCCTATGTATATTTGATTTAATATACACACCATTAATAGGATTTGGAATGATAAGATATTTATTTATAGTGATAAATTCACTAATTATACATGTATTACTTGTTTTTTGTTGATTAGTAACATTAAAATAATTAAGACTAACAAGAGATGCCATGTCATCATGTGGTAACTCTATACTAATATTACATTTTGGTGCAAGATTAACATTATGTGAAAACAATCATTAAGATGAATTAGGATCAACATCACATGATGTATGAAATGCCATTGATTTCAATTGTATGTTATGATGTGATAAGGGAAGAATAAGGAAGTTTATCCTCATTGACTTACAAGGGGGAAGAGCTATGACATGTAGACTCAATATCCAATTTTTGTAAATGATTAAATTTAGAAATTAATAATTTTTTTAAAATACTTTGATATTTATTTGATATTTTTACATCTAAATATTGTGTTATTTAATACTTTAATTTAACTTTTTTCTCTAAATTAGTAGTTAAGGAAGAAGGTGAATTGTTACAACCCTAACCTATAACATGTATTTGGATAGGAATAGCTAACTTGTGGCTTACTTATCCCTATTTTATTTTATATCACATTTATCTATGCATTCATTTGGTTATTAGGTTGCTCTATGGATTAACCATAGCCTAGGTAGACTATAAATAGTAAGTATGGGTAGTTATTTATCATCATATTTTGAAATCTGCTCTTATTAAAGCTTTTGGAGGTTTCCCCCTCAAAGTGGCTTCTCTTTTATTCATATATTATGTTATATTTTAGTCATATTATGATCTATTACCTTTATTATTGAAGTAATTTAATTATAAGTGGTATTAGAGCTTTGATTTGGGTAATCTTGTGGGTGAAACCCTAATTTCAGAGATTTTCTTATATATTTCAATCCACTACAAATTTTACTAAATTTTTTAAATAAATTTTGAGACCCATTCAAGGACATCACAAAAAAAAATTTATAATTTGGAGGTTAGTTTTGTGTGACTTATTTTTATTTTAGTGTTTTTCATAACTTTGCTCTATAGTGCATAATTTAAGGAATTGTTTTGAGTTATTTTCATTTTTAGAAAGATTTAAAAAATATAACTAGGTTATGTTATTTGTATTTTATAATTTGAGGCTAACATAAGTACAAAAACACTTGGTCAAAGTTGGGTCAAAAGTGCCAATCAAATTTGACTTTATCAAGCCCTTTTATGGTAGGATGACAAACTAGGGGCTAAGGAAAGGGTTATAAAACTCTAGGTAAAACTACTTGAAAGGAAGAGATGGAGTTAGAAGGGGAAGTTACTATATAATTTTTACTAGAGTTCTTTGAGATAGATAATAAATTGAGAAGCTTGACTACAGTGTGAAAGGCATTCAAAATGATATGCCAAGCACACAATATGATATGAAAGTCATATAATATAGTTTGGCAAATATCATTATAGATTTACAAAATAATCATCCAAATCATCCTACTATCACTATTAAATGACCCCACTATGATGGATATCCCAACCAATCTAATCCAAATCCTAGTACCTTTCCATAGAGGAACCTATTACCAAATGTAGATATGCATAAATTTATGAAAAGGATCCACTCAATTAGATCAACCAAATGGAGAATATTTATGATATGCATCATGTGGAGACAATTTTACCATGGTATCATTATATCTATAATTTAAAAAATTCATTTATTATCAATGGTTTTGTGCTCAAAATAAAAATATTACTCTTAGTGTCACCTGGTTAGTTTTTACAAAGGAGCTACAACTACACTATATCAATAGTGTGATAGAGAATTAATTCAGCCATTTGGAAATATTGAGATAGAGTGGCTTAGTCATGGATTATATTCATCATTTTTATAACCTATCTTTATGTGTGGAGACAATTTATGATGAGAATTTGAATGACTTATTTTTTAGCAGCCTTAAGGACCACATTCAACATGAGGTACACATGTTTAATTCACTTAATGTTTATGATTCTATTATCATGGAATTTGGGGTCATGAAAAAAACCATTCACTCACTTTAGAGATCATAGTATATCAACACCATCATTTCATCCACATACCAAATTTACCACTCAATAAATTGAAGAGAAGCATGAAAAAGAATTATTTTTTAGTTATGATAGCAAGTAGAGAAAAGGACATAGATGTGTTAATAATAAGATATTATATATTGAGGGATCTAAGGAATATGATGAAGAGGATGATGCCTCTAATGATGATGAGGATGAAATAGAGGATATACCTAAACATTCCTAACCTACAATATCTTATCATGCACTTTTAGGTATTATCACTCCTCAAACACTTAAGGTGGTGGGAATCCTTAATAAATATAAGGTGACAGTGTTGATTGACTCAAGGAACACACATAACTTCATCAACCATAAGCTGGACACTCAATTAAACTATTTCATTTACCCAACTCTAGAATTTTAAGTCATCATTCTAGATGGTATCATAATCAATTGTTTAAGAAAGTGTCATAATATTAAGCTTGTTATGGGATAGTACAATCTAGATTATCCTATGTTTTATATTCCCATGGGTGGTGTAGACATTGTTTTGGGATTATAATAGCTCAAAAATTTTGGTATGATTGATATGAAATTACAAGAACTATTCATGCACTTTTGATTTGAAGGAATAAAAATTGAACTACATGGATTACAAGAAAAATCTCCATAATTATCTAGTTCACATCAAATGACAATGATGTTAAAATGGGGTATAAGTATTTATAACACAATTATGTTCCATAGAGGTTCAACCCATAAATTCATCTACACATTCTAGTCTATAATTTATTCTTGATGACCACCCATCTATTTTTAGGTCCATGCCAAAAGGAATGCCACCAAAAAGATAACATAATCATGCCATTCGACTACTTGCATGGAGTCAACCACCAAATATTAGACTGTATAGATATGCATATGAAAAAAAGATTGAAATCAAAAATATGGTCCACGAGATGTTAGAGACAAGGATCATCAATCAAAATCAAATTACATATTTATCACTAATGGTCATGGATCATAAGAAGGATGACCCATGTAATATGTGCCTAGATTATAAGGAACTCAAAAAATACACCATCAAAGATAAGTTTATTATTCTAGTAATTTATGATTTAATTGATGATTTGCATGGTGTTGTTTATTTTACAAAATTGGATCTTAATTTAGGGTATCATAAAATTAGAATTAGGGATGAATATGTTCATAAAAACACTTTTATAACTCATGAGGGCCATTATGACTTTTTGGTAATGCCCTTTGGTATTAAAAATGCACCATCTACATTTTATAGCTTTATGAACACTATTTTTAGGCCTTTTTAAAGTAATTTTGTGTTGGTTTTCTTTGATGACATTATGATTTATAGTAAAACATGGGAAACAAAATGCAACATGTGAAATAGGTGTTGATATTTTTGAAGTAGCATCAAATTTATGTGAATCCATCCAAATGTGCTTTTGGATTATAGGGGGTAGAGTACCTGGGTCATATTTTATCCCACGAGGGTGAAAATTTTGATCCTTAGAATATCAAAGCTATGGTGGAATGACCAATGACCAAAACTCTAAAAAAACCTTCAAGGTTTCTTAAGACTAACTAGTTACAACTAAAGATTTTTGAAAGGTTATGGCATAATAATAACTCTACTCACTAAATTGCTAAAGAAGGATGCCTTCCACTAGAATTATGTAGCCATTAAAACATTTGAGAAACTGAAAGTAGCTATGTGCACCACCCTATTTTTGACTACTCTAGACTTTTCAAAGATGTTCATTATTGAATGTGATGATTTTGGATCAGGGTTGGGAGTAATACTAATGCAAGAAGGAAAACCTATTACATTTTAGTGTATTTAATTTAATGTTAATAATCTCAAAAAATATGTCTATGAGAAATAAATTATGTTTATTCCTTATACAATCAAATAATGGAGGCCCTATCTGATTGGTAGACACTTTAAGCTGAAAATAGATCATGATAGTCTCAAATACTTTTTAGAGAAAATATTATCATATAAAAAAATAAAAGTGGGTAAAAAAAATGTTTAGTTATGATTTTGAAATAATATAAAATAAAGGTAAATATAATATAGTAGTAGATGCACTATCTCGAGGGGATACATCCATAAAAACATTTCTTTGCTCAAAATCCATGTTCTAGGCACATTGGGTGGATGAATCTAGGTTAATGGGGGAGTATGAAAATGATACACAAGTTTTGATTTATAATATGTATAAAGTTTATATATCCTCTAAAAAATTTTAATGTAAAGGTTGTGCCATATGGTATAATGATATGTTATACTTATGTAAATATTTAGAGCTAAAGCATAAGATTATTGTAGAGTTGAATGCATACCCAATTGGGGGACACTCTAGGTTCCTAAAAAATTATCACAAAATCAAGAAAGGAGTATTTTTGTAAATAATCAAGGGAGATGTATAAAATTTTATCTCAAAATTATTGATATGCCAACAGAACAAAGGTGAGATAGTTAAGACCCTCGGTATGTTAAAACCTTTAGCAATTCCTGGTCAAAGGTGGGAGGAAGTTTCCATGGATTTCATCATAGGTTTACCTTATTATAAAGGTAATAATTTATCTTGGTATTTTTGGATAGGTTTAATAAATATTCCCAATTTTTTTCCCTCTCACACCCATTTATATCAAGTATAATAGCAACTATTTTACCAGAGGTAAATCTAAAATTACATGAAACCTCAAAAATAATTATAAGTGATCATGATCCTATTTTCACTAGTAATTTTTATAATAAACTATTTTAATATGAGTACTAAACTATCTCATATCTCATCTTACGACCCCTAATTTGATGGACAAATAGAAGTGGTCAACAAATGTTTAGAGGGGTATCTCCAATGTTTTATATTAGATAAGCAAGAATGTTGGGTTAAATGGCTACCACTTGCAAAATGGTGATATAACACATATTTACATACCTCTTATAAAATTTCCCCATTTATAACACTATATGGTTACCATTCACCTTCCTTCACTTTTTCCTTAAGGATGAAAACTAAGGTTCGAGACATGGAGGAACACATTCAACATCAACAAGAGCTTTTGGCTAGTTTGAGAAGGAATTTGGCCTTAGCACAAAATAGGATGAAGCAATAAGTAGAGCAACACTGTAGTGAGTGATATTTTGACATGGGTGAATGGGCCTTTTTATTTTTATAGCCTTATAATCAGATGTCCTTGAAGTAACAAAAAAAGGATAATAAACTTGCTCCTAAGTATTATGGCCCTTATCATGTTCTAAAAAAATAGAAAGTGTAGCTTACAAGTTGGAGTTGCCTTATTTATCTTGCATAAATCATGTATTTCATGTTTCTTCATTGAATAAGGTCATTACACAAAGTTTTTCCCCAAAAATATCTATGAGAACCAGATGAAGAATTATGAGGTATTTTAAAACTAGATAAGATCCTAAAAACATGTACTAAGAGGCTGGTAACTAGAGAGATTAAATAATATTTGATTAAGTGAAAGAACTTAAGAAATGAGGATGCAACTTGGGAGAGTGAATATTTAATTCCACACCATCGAGAGTTATTCAATTCTGAGAAAAATGTTGGTTTGAAGGGGAAGTGCATGTTACACCCCTAACCTAGCACATGTATTGGGATAACAATATCTGACTCATGGTTTACTTATCCCTATTTGATGTTATATCACATTTATTTATCTATTCATTTAGTTAGTAAGTTGTCTTATGGAGTAACCATGGCCTACGTAGACTATAAATTAAAGTTAGTGGGTAGTTTTTTATCATCATATTGTAAATTATGATCTTATTGAAGCTTGTGGAGGTTTCCCCCATGAAGTCACTTATCTTTTATTCATATATTTTTTAATATTTTAGTCATATTATGATATATTATTGTTATTCTAATTTATTTTTTAGAAATTCCATTACATGAATTTGTTTATATGGAATCATGTTCCCAAGTTACATCAAGATCAAATTATGTATTCATTGTTACATAATCTAAATCTTAAACATCGATATATGCTTCTTCCATAATTTTATGATTATTGAAATTTTTATATTCATTATTATAATATAAAGGTAAAACATGTGTAGTCAAAAGGAATAATGAATAGCCATGATATATACAATGAATTTTATTATAGTAAGTTCAACAAAGAAAACACTTAATGTTATTAAGTAAAATAGTATGTACGAGATAGATAATGATTATAAATACAATAGATGAAAAAATAAAGGTATAAATGGTGATATGATAAAGGTTTTGAATGATTAGTGGGATATAAAATATACCTTCTCCTTCATTAATTAACAACATCCCAATATTTTAGAGCATTGGTTGTAGAGGTAAAACCATGCATGTAGTGCATTAACCATGTTTTTGAGGGTACAATGAGATTAAATTTCTTATGCCATACACTCCTCTAAAGTGTACCATAAATAAAATGGATAAAATATCTTCATAGGATATAAATAGAAGATCATAGAAGATTTTGATATAACATGTGGTACATGGAGAATAGATTTTGTGTTTCTTATTGTAAAATGGTTGAGTATTAGGTTGAAACCCCCAACACCATGATGTATATAAATAGATCACCATATAGATCATACTTATTATCACTAAGTATAATTATAAATTTCAAAATATAGTTATAAAAATAAGCACAAATAAATAGAAAATAAAATCAAAATATTTTTATATGTAGATATCAACAAATTTCAACTTGAGGTCAAGAGAAAGAGCTTATGTGTCAGATGTCATCCAAGGTGAAAAGGTAAATTATTCAGTTTTAGATTAAATATAAGGTCAAATAATATTGAATAATTGTATTTTATCTTTATATCCAAGATTTAACATTTTTTTCTTTCAGTGTAAAAAATTTATAAAAAATTGAAGGAAATTCTAAGACAAAATCAAGCAAATAACAAGCAATATTCTAGAAAATTATGGGTTCACCAAAATGTTTATATGTTTATTTTGAATTGAATGAATAAAAATAATATATCTAAAATATTTTAATTAATATGAGGTAAATATACATATCATAAGGTTTCATGTTTGATTCATGTCAGCTTCACCAAAATATTTAATCTAATTTGAATTGAATGAATCAAACCAATATATATATATATACATACATACATATAAACTATTTAAATTACTATATAGGAAATACATAGAGATAAAATTTAGATAAAATCATTATATATTTGTAAATTATTTAAATCTTTTTAACCAATAGATATGAAAACCTCCCTCGAATAGATTTTATGCTAACTATGCAGGTTGACTTTAATAGGAACTTGGTTAAAAAGACATAAACTGTGTCACATTTGAAAATAAGAATTTAAACTACATTGGTAAAAGGCCATGATAGGAGGACATTGTCTCATTCTAGCCTTATGTGTTTTTTATGGTCATTTCCTAGTTGATTACGTAACTCATTTTTTTATTTGAATGTATGCATCTATTTTCAAGGGTTTAGTAACTTTTTATGTGTCGATTCATCATGTGAAGACCTGTAAAACACAAAACCCTAGATCACATCCAATAAACACAATAGATATCAAATTTTAAAATGGGTTAATAGTGTTAGTTTAATATCTTATCTATCCTCAAAAAACTCCCTATATAACCTAAGTGCTGACTATATAGCCCAAAAGTGCCTCAGGGTAATGCAATTTTCCATCCTAGAGTGAGTGTGTGCATTTTACATTTATTATATGAATACAACTAGATAGTTTTCTTTGATAAAATGATAATGAATTCCTTTTACCTAGTATAAAATGTATTAAAACTTTACCTATGAATATTATAATAGATCAAAATTGAAATGGGAAGAAATAGTTCTTGTTTGTTTAGTATGTAGTAAAAAATTGCCAAGTGATTTTTAGATGTGTTTCAAGAAGGTTAGATGTGCTTATATAGGGGAATATTTTTAATATTTTTGTTAAATAAAATTTATAAAATTTCAATATTGATTAAGTTCATTGACTTAAAATTTTAAAGTTAATGTTGAGGTGTAGGGGACAAGGCCATACTAGTGGACAAGGTTGTAGTGTAACCTTATTTAACCTAGCATGGTCTTGTACCAAAACGACATAATCTACTAAAAATGACTAATAAGTTCCTATAATAAGATTAATGATGTATAAATGATATTATTAGTAGTTCCAATATATTTTTAAAAAATTTTAAAGTTCTTGTATAGATTATAATTTAATGGAATGGTGAATAGGCCAAGTGAAAAAATACATGCAAAGATTAAGCATTGTCAAGAACTTACTGATTAAATATGAGTGTCTAAGAAAATATATGATATAATATAGGCCAATACCATAGGATATATGGAATTCATCAAATTTATATAAGAACTACATGGAATGGAAAGACATAGAGAGATTTGGAGTAGGTCAGACTAGTAATTATTTTATACAAAATATTTTCAACTTTTATCAAATACTAATGCTTTACATCTTGTAAGAACCCATCGAGACTCAATATCTCTCAGTGCATGATTTAAGGGGTTCATCAATAAAGGGTTGGACAAACCTTTTATGCTTCATAGGATTGTTGTCCTTTATTTCCACATTATTACCAATCCAACGAGATCCCAAAACATTCCCTAAGCTATTTATCCTATCTTGAGTATTATTCTAGTATTTTCCTCTTTCCATCCATCCTTTCTTATCTTAAAATACTTTTTAATTATAAATTTTATAGGGTCAACTGGGTCAACCCAGTACAATTTAGGGGTATTCTTCATTTTCTTGGTTTGTTAGCCTTTTGACTAACCTAACACAAAACTAGTAAATTGTCCCTATAGTAAATACATTGGGTGGACAGGGTTGACCCTATATAATAAACATTCCTAGAAGGATTTATGAAAATATTTTCCTATCTATACAAGATCATTTTGTTCATTATTCATATGTGTAATCAGGAGTTATTATTCACTTAAACTTCTTCACAATCTATTCTTCCACCATTTTACTTAAAGAGATTTAGCTTAGGTTTCTTATTTGGAGAATATAGTCTTATGGATAAGTCTTGGATGATTTGGCCTTTCCTAGTGATCCTTACAAACAAAAAAAACATCTTCTTAACCCCCTTTCTCTAAGGGAGAGATTATGTCTTGATGGGTTCACATTCAGGTAAGTATATTCTAACTTTGTTCTCCTCTCTTTTAGTAGATAGAAGTAGCAAAAGTCTTAGATCAAATAATACTATATTTCATATTTCATGTATTAAGGTGTTACTCATACTTATTTTAATTTAAGCTCCCTATGCATAGTTGTTTTATTATTTTTAACTGCCATTTTGTGCCACAAGATTTAGTGTGCACTAGATTAGATTTTACATTATTATTATTAGAATAGAGTTAACATTTTAAAACTTAGGACTCCATTAGGTTTGTTATATGATTGTGTTAGATTGTAGGCTTTGGAACCCTTCATAACATGATATGTTTTGATAGGTGATCCCCAAATTAGGTCTAGCGAATCCCCATATTGGTCATGCTCTCGCTTAATAAGTGTATCCCCAATTAGAAGTGTAGGTATGCTCTATCTTATTTGAGTTAGGATTGATTTATAAACATGATGATTTTTTGATTTAATAAATTATAGTGAACCCAAAAAAAACTAACCCTTGTAGGATTTGTTCACTTTTACTTCATTTTTTCATTCTTTTCATCATCATTTTTATCATATATTTTGGCATTTTGGATCGATTTTGTTGACCTAGTTATTTTTCTCTATGTACAAGTTTCCAAGAATAGGTAACTGGATCGACCCAGTCAAACTAGTATAGGTTTCTAGCCTTTCAGACATCTAGTTTAACCTATTAGGTTGACCCAATCGACCCTTTACAATTTTAGCACTTTTTAGTAGGTTCCTCTACAGCTTGATCGATCTTATCGACCTAGTTTACAGGTTTCTCAAGCACACTTCAAGGTTATTTATTAGTAATATTCCTTCATTTTATCTATGATCCACCAAGGTTCCTTCATTTTCTCTTTTTATGTCTTTCATTTCATAGTTTGTAGTTTTTAAAACTACCTTTGCATAGTCAACTAGATCGACACTGTTGATCCAGTTTCATGTGATGTTTGAAATAATTGGATTAACACTATGGACCTAGTTCATTTTTAGAACTTGATTCCATAGTATATGTTCAATCTTATTAACCTTATTCTATATTTTGTGCATATAATGATAACAATATACCTTATTTTAAATTGGAATTAACCTTATATCTGTTAGTAATTAGCTCACACCTTTCTTTTCATATTTTTTAAATGCTTAGAGTATTTCACATAGTTTAATTAGGGGATTTTCATTTAATTACTTAGTTTCAATATTTCTATTTTATGCACACATGGCCAAATCACATAACATAAACAAGCACTTTAACATTTTGTCTACCCTAGGCCACCCTACTTGGATTTCATCACTAAAGGGGAAGCTGACTTAATGTTCTATTCAAGTATAAAGCATGGTTAATGGTATATTATGGCTAATCACCTAACACCCTTATCATTATTTTATGTGAAGTAAGGGGGTAGGCCCCAATACAAAGTTTGTATCATTTCCACTACAATCCATTTTAGCTCAAACTACCTGAAACCATTCTTATATTACTATCTAGTTCCTTGATTATAGCCATATTTCCAATCACATTTAAAATCATTCTTAATAATATAATAAACATTCAAGTTTACCAATTAGTTATTTTTACTTTCCAAGTTTATTTTTTTCTCTTTGCTCAATTGTGTGTGCAAAAACTTGCATTATCTAGTGTTAGTGTAAGGTTTTGTTTTGTGTGACTCAATTGGATTGGCAAGTGTTGATCCAATTTATTGTTTATTTCCCTTAAAATATTTATTTCATAGATTAGCTAGAAAAATTTTCTTGTTTCAATTTATAACTTGTTATCATCTTTCTCTTTTGCCCTATCTACTATATTAGATCAACCAAGTTGACCCTATACCTTTTTCATCCCATGTGCACTATAATGGATCAACCCAGTTGACCCTATATAGTTTGTATCTCTTTTTACCTCTTTTTACTACCTCAATTTAATGTATTAGATCAACCCAGTTGACCCTATACTGTTTTCAGGCCCTATTTTCTATACTAGATCAACCTAATTAACCCTATACTATTTTCTACCTTCCCTATTCATCAATATAACTTCTTATCTCTCCAATTTTGCATTTTTATCTCCCTTTACTTATAATTAAGTCTCCTATCATAAGATTCTTGGATAGTCTAAATCCATTTGGTTACCATATGGGATGTTCATTTCTTCCTCTCTTTTCCTCCCAAGATAACCATCACTCTTGGGGAACCTCTTCTCATCCTTCACCTTTGAACTATAACATGGTGAAAATAACACATCAAGATGAAGTTTAGGGATTCAATCATTTATATAATTATCAAGAAACTTCTCATCTTTAAAACATTTAAACTAATGTAGGAGTTATTGATACAGGTTTACTTAACAATCCCACTGGTAATCCATCTTTTTCTAATCCTCTCCCTAATACTAATTCAGGGAGTTCTCCTACTAACACCAACCCACCTCCTAATATAACTCAACTTTTATCCCAAGTTATTTAACAAATGAACATTATGCAAAATTCTAACACCAACCAAATGATACAACTTTAACAAAACTTAATTATTGTGGCTAATCAACCTCTAACTATTCATCCTCAAGTTAATTCTAATTTCATTCCTCCACCTCTTTAAGATGGCTCAGGTAGTGTTATTCAAAAACCCATAATGAATAACAAAATGATTTAAACTATTCAAAATGAGCCTTTAGCTCCCTTCATTATTTACATTTATATTGGTAACATATCTCCAACTATCAAATATGATGGGACAAAATACCCAACCTCATTTCTTAAAACCTTTGACAACCTTTACAAAGAATGGATCCAAACTAATACCTTCTCTGCTACTAAAATCTTAGTCAAAATTTTAATGGTGATGTATTATAATGGTATAATAAACTTCCCCAGCATTTTATTTGTCAACTTAAAGATTTGGTCAATCCTTTGGTTAAAGAGTTTCAACACAATGATCTTCCCAAAAATTGTCTTAGTCATTTCATCAGTGCTAAGCAATCTCCAACTAAATTAGCTCATGACTTTATTAAAATATAGAAATTTTTAGCTCATAAAGCTGACCATAACATTCCTGACGATAACCTATTCAATCTCTTTATTATGGCTTTATCACTTACTCTTCAATATAATGTTCAAACCTTTTCTCCTCAAACACTTAATAAAGCTTTTGATCAAGCTAAGCATCAAGACTTTCTTATCAAGCAATTCGAACCTAATCCCAAGATTTTTAAGGTATCTTTCCAAACATATAATTTTATCACTATTAATGCTCTACATACCAAATAAGGATTTTCCATGACTAATATTCCTTCACCTTCTCACACACCTCTTTCAGCTCAAAAAATGAAATAATTTTTACCACCCTCGAAATGTTTCATCTATCTCGATGCTCCTCCTAAGTGGTATGGACCCAATTTATTTTTATGGTTTCATGATAACATTGGGAATTCTCATGAATCTTGTAGAGGGATCAATAAATTTTATGTCTCTTATATGCTTGGTGATTCATTTAATCACAAATATATTATCAATATTTGTCATCAAGAATACACTGATGCTTCCAAAAAATGACAAACTTTCAAAGATTATACCTCTAATAACTAGAAATATTCTAAAAATAATCAAGAAAATATCAAGGATGTTTGTGTTATAGACGTTTATTATGACCAAAATTATAACTCTAAATATATCAAGATTTTGAAGGTAAATTATCATCATAAACCAACTCACAGAGATCTTGTTAGCAAGCCTAAAAATCCATCTTTAGAAGAAAAAATTCTTAAAGATGCTACCACCTCTAATGTTGATTCAAAATCACTTGAGGAACAAATTCCTCCTCCCAATCCTCCAACCATATCTATACCTTACAAAACTAGTTTAACTTATAAACCTCATGTTGGTTCTTCTAAATCTCATTGGAACTTTCTTGAAGAACTCAACTTTATGCCTTACAATATTATTCTAATGGAGTTGGTTCATAATTCATCTTATCATCATAAATTCCTTATGAAACAACTTCAAAAAATTGAATATCCATCCTCCATATATGAAGAACCATTTTCTATTCATTCTCATCTTACTAATGTCAATACCATTGAAACCTCTTATCCTTATTCCAAGCCTTCTATTGAGTTTCTTGAAGAGGACATGATTAACGATAGAATTATTTTTCATGCCGATGATCCCCCACTCTTTATTAAAATATCGATTAATACCAGTCTTATCCATAATGTCTTGGTTGATGAAGGTTATAGTAATAATGTAACATCTTTGTAGCTTATTCAACAACTTGGTTATAAAAAGGATCATTTCAAACAAACCCATCTCACTTGCCATGGTTTTGAAAAAACTAATAAAAAAAACTTGGTTGTATCTCTCTTCCATTAACCATATGACCTAAAACCATTTAAACCAAGCTCATGGTCCTTGATCTCCCTTTATCTTAAAATATCTTTCTTTGTATCCATGTACTCATCAAATGAGATACATTTCTTCTTTTAGTAGTCAATATATTAGACTCTTACATGATGGGAAATGGTACAAGAATGAAGCTGATCTTAATCCATGGAGTATTAAACTTAATAATCCTAAATTTCAATATTATATTCCCATGAATCCTAAAATTAACAATTCTCCTTTACCTGAGTTCATCAACATGAGTCCTGATTTACAAGTTACTCTTATAGATTTTGATGATGATGATGATGATAATAATGAGTTACAAAATACTTACAATAATACCAAGTTACCTACATATATTTCAAAATGGTTTCCCCCTTCTCTGTTACCCAGGGACCATACCATTCCTCTCATGGATGAGATTACCTACTTTTCCCCTACATGTAATGCTTAGGAGCCTTCTTTACTACAAGATGTCTTCACTTGAAATTATTTTAGAGTGGCTAAATTATTTTATGATCCTCTCATCATGTTTCCTTATAAATTTAGAAACATTGGGATTTCACCTTTTGAAAATCCTCTTGATTCTCAAGCATGTACTATTTATCCAACATATGATGATAACTATATCATGGCCCAATCTCAATCTAGAGAGTTGGATGTACAACATTACCAAAAAACTTTAACCTAAATTCATGATTTTAATTAGGATGTGCATACCATTTTTATATATTTTACCTTAGATCTTGAGGGTCACGTCCCTCCCATAAATCCTCCTCTTACCAATACTCCATAGGTGGTAAAGAAAATTATTCCTTTCAAAACTCCAAAAACTCCTACACCTTTAGATCCTATCATTGCATCTGACCTTTCTCCCATCATAAAATCCACAATCACTCTAATCTCTTATACTCCATTTACTTATTATACTCCCAAAATTACACTTGATAACAAGGAATCCAATGTTTGTTAGATTCATTTTGAGTATGATAGCCATGGTAATCAAATTCTTGATCTTGAAGTAGATGTTAAGTATTATGGTCCTCTTCCTACCTTGCCTAGTGACGAACCTATTCTTGAGTTATTTCATGAATAGGAAACTCAACTTTCTTAGTACCACCATAAACTCATAAATTTCAATACTAAAGCACATTTCTTCAATAGCTTCATTTCTAGTATTGAACCTAAAACAAATCCAATTTCAGCCTTACCTAATACACCATATCACTTTCAAGATGGAAATGCCATACTTATTGAAGAAACTAATCACATAAAATATGGTAATCCATCTTGTCCTTGACCAATTATAGTTTCTTGAGACCTTTCACCCACTGAACATGACAAATTTAGCTTATTATTTGACAAATATCATGAAGCTTTTTCTTAGTCTAACAAAGACATGCATGGCATTGACCCTAGCATTATGGTGCATAACATCATTAATTATCCTAATTCCAAGCTTGTGTGTCAAAAGTAGAGAAATTTTCCACTTGTAGTTTTAACTCTATGTCATAAGGAAAAAATCAAATTACTTGATTCTAAATTTATCAAAGTAATGGATTATTCTAAATGGGTTTCTAACATTGTTCCCATTCAAAAGAAAGTAACTATGGTCATTCAAATTTTCATTGATTTTTATAATCTTAATCTTTCTTTTCCAAAGGATAATTTCCCCTTATCTTAAATATATGATATCATCGATTCCATGGATAGCTATGAAATGTTATCTCTTATATATGGCTTCTTGGGATAAAATTAGATTCATATCACTCCCGAGGACCAACATAAGACTACTTTCACCATGGAATGGGGCACCTATTACTATGTCAAAATGCCTTTCAGCTTCCAAAATGTTGAATCCACTTACCAAGATGCAATGACTCACATCATTCACAATCTTATTCTCAAAATTTTTGAAACCTATGTAGATGATCTTATTACTAAATCAAAACATTGTAAGAATCATCTTACTAATCTTGCTATCATCTTTCACCATCTTCTTAAATATAAAGTTAGACTTAATTCTTAAAAATGTGTCTTTGGAGTCACATCTAGAAAATTGTTAGGATTATTAGTCTCTCTCTGTAGCATTGAGATTGATCCTACCAAAATTAGTGCTATCATCAACATGCCTTTTCATTGTTTTATTCCTAATATTCATACTTATGTAAGAAATATTGTGGTAATTATATGATTTATTCTTAGAATGACATATAAAATTCACTCCATCAATTCCCTTCTCAAGAAAGGTAATACTTTAGAATGGATGGATCCATGTCAAAAATCATTTTATAAGATGAAAGAGTCTTTACTTCATCCACCTACACTTCATCCTCCTTCCAATGATAAACCTTTTATTCTATATACTTCTTCCACACCTATATTAGTTAGGTAAATAATTTCCCAACAAGATGATATGGGAAGAGAGTATTCTATTTAGTACATAAGTCAAGGCCTCATCAATTATGAAACATGTTATACCAAAATTAAGCATGGATGCCTCACCATCTATTTCACAACTAAAAAGCTTCACCACTATATGATTTACCAAAATACTTATGTCATTGTTAATTTTTACCACCTTCATGGAGATATAATTTGCAAATGGATGGTCTTACTCATGGAATTCAATCTTTACATTGTCACTTGAAAAGTTTTTGAAGGTCAAGTCATAGCTGATCAACTTGTCATAGCTTCTATTATAGCCACTTTTTCCCTTTAAGATGACCTTATAGATGAAAATATTATTTAAATTTAAGGTCTTAATAAATATATCTCTCTTAAAAATAATTTTCATAGCTTTACCACTGATCTTGAAGCTAATAATCTTGAAGAATCTTTGACTCCCTCTAGTACTACTAAACCAATGGTAGTTATCAAGGAAATCCCCAAAATTAATGTTGACTTGTAACAGGATACTTGGACCATTAAATTTTATGGGGTTAAATTCCTTCAAGGATTAGGGTAGGTTGCATTCTCACAAGACCTCTTGGTAAAACCATTCCTTTAGTTTTTTGCTTCACATTTGATGTCACAAATAATATGGCTTAGTACAAAGCTCTTATCTTAGGAATGAGAGATACTCTTGACTTAGACATTCAATTTCTCCATTCTTTAGGTGATTCTCATCTCATTTTCCATGAATTTAACGGTCATTATCAATGTAAAAGTGAAAACCTCATTCTTTATCATAAAATTGCAACTAATCTTACTAAGGATTTTATCTCTTTCACTATTGAGCCTATTCCTAGAGAACAAAAGTCCATTATTGATTCTCTTTCCTCTTTAGCTTATCTCTTTCATTCACATCAAGTTATTTCCAATCCTTCTTTCTTTATTCAAATGATAAAATTCCAATCTTCAACTAATCCACTAGATTCGCTTATCTATTATATTGAGGCTATTATCATTTGACAAAGCCCATGGTACCAAGACATCATTCAATTCCTAAAACATCAAACTTATCTTCCTAATTTAGACTCTTGTGAAAAGACACATTCATAAAAAATATTTTAGGTATGTATTTTGACACAACATCCTTTACTATCACAATGCTAAAAGTACCTTAATTTGATATGTTATGTAAGATGAGGTTCTTCTTCTTCTTGACAAGCACATGGGGTAATTTTGTGGTGGTCACTATATCAGACATGCTACAACATGCAAATGCATATTTATGGGTTAATTTTTTCCTAGTCTTGGGAAGGATGCAATCAAATATGATAAAAAGTGTACTCCTTGTAAGCTTCATAATGATATTATCCATTCACCTCCTTCCAAGATTTAAACTATAAAATATCTTTGGCCATTTTACACATGGTGATTCGATCTCATTGGTAAACTTCCTCGATCCTAAGATGGGCATTTTTTTATCATCACCACTATCAAATATTTTATGAAGTGGGTAGAAGCCATACCCCTATTAATGTCACCATTCCTACCATTTCCAAATTTATTCTTAACCAAATCATTTGTTGCTTTGGCATTTCCCATACCATAATTTTAGATAATGGTGGTAACTTCAAAAATAAACATGTTAAACAACTTTGTAATAAATTTAATATTAATCACAAGTTTTCCATGCCTTATCATCCAAAATTAAATTATCAAGTTGAGGCCACCAATAAAATTATCAATAAAATTCTTCAAAAGACAATTTGTGAAACCTGCATGGATTGACATATTCATATTTACCCTATACTTTGGGCCTATAAAACTAACATATGTACTACCACAAGGGTAACTCAATTTTCACTAGTCTATGGTTCTGACTCAATTCTTCCTTTATAAGTTGATCTTTCCTCTCTTTGTAAATCTCTTCATGGAATTATTACTGATGAAGAATTATGTGAAGATCACCTAGTTGCCTTTGATTTACTTGATGAATGTCATCTTTCTGATTTACAACATAACCAGCAATACAAGGCTCGTATCACTTGACAACATAAAAAATGTGTTAAAGTCCACACTTTTAATGTTGGTAATATTTTCCTTAAATTAGACTACGCTAACGATAAAGAAAGTAAATATGCCTAAAAATGGTGGGGCCCATATTTTGATTTAATATATTCTTAGTCTAAGCCCCTACCATCTTCAAACCAATTAAGGCCATGTTTTCAAATAGCCCACCAATGCTCAATTCCTCAAAAAGTAGTTTGCCAAAACATTTCCTTCTTGTCATGATTTATATCTATATCTATCTAACACTTTTTGTATGTTACATAAGCATGGGTCTCTCCCTCTATAGCAGTGCCCTCCTTTTCACAAACCTTTAGTCCTCCCTTTTGGTTTTTTGGTTTCTTGATGTATCATAATCTTCTTTATTTTAATATATTTTCTCTTTTTTTACTATTTGGGTTTTTGTTTTTTGAGTTTATTTGTAATACTATGAATAATACTTGACATCGCCCACAAAACCCCCTTCTTTTAATCATTTATTTCTCATGTTGTTGCTTGCCAATTTTATTTTAATATCCTTTGGGTTTTCCTTTTATGAGTTGATTTGTAAGACCATAGATAGGATCCAACATTACTCACAAAAATACCATTTCATTACTTACCTCACTTTGTATTTCACTTGATTATCATCACCCTTTTGGGTTTCTCTTTTATGAGTTGATTTATAAGACCATGGATAGGACCCACCCCTCCTCATAAAATTACCATCCTTTTCATCTTTTACATCCTTATTCTCAAACTTTAGATTTTACTTATTTTGTTAGATGACATCTACATAAAAATATATGTTAGCATATTTTCCTCCATTTCCCTCATTCTTATGATAACAGAATCACACTTTACTGTCATTATATCCCTTTTTACCCTTTGTTATAGTTTTTGTGATTTGAAGTAATTCAAATTGTTCCATGTGTCACTCCTCTTAATTTCCCCTTCCTTTCAATTTTAATTGGATTAAACAAAGTCAAAGTTAATATAACACTTTTATTTCACTTTGATTTATGAGACTCTAAAACCCCATGCTCTTTAAAGTTCTCTCTCTTAGAAACCATGTCCCAAGTTTTCAAATAAGAGTCATCTTTAGCACCCATGTTTGTTTTTCTAAATCCTTATGGATGAGGAATATAAAAATCCATCAATAAAGTTAAAAGCCAAATAATTTTAAACAAAATTAAATTATATTTAAAAGGCAACATACAAATCTCGCAAGTCAAATTCACACCAAAAGATGTGAGCACAAACACATCTCCTATCTCTAATTGAAGATTAAACTCCACAGGCATCCTAACATGGAGATGAGGTCCTTTGAGGTGTACTAGGCTAGTAGATTGGAATATGATAATTCTAAAAAAACTCTATGGTGTTACTTATTTTTTGATGCAAGTACCCAATCTTTGTTTTTAGACTGACGGCTCTATAAGGGGTCCTAAAGAATGGGGAACATGTCATGGGGATGTAGATCCATTTTAATTTTCATTCATATAGCCTTCATGGGATGATCTATATACTCCATTTATTTATCTAATACTTGTGTGGCTAAGAGAAGTTCTTCATAGTCCTTAAGGTTCATAACCCTCTTATTTTCACAAGCATAATTTGAGTGTCTTGACATCGATAAAGATCCAAGGGAGAGATTGAGTATCGAAGGGTTCACATTCAGGGATTTATATTATAAATTTGTTCTCCTCTATTTTATTAGATATAAGTATCATAAGTTTTATCTTGAATAATACTATCTTTCATATTTTATGTATTATGGTGTTACTCATACTTACTTTAATTTAAGTTCCCTATGCATAGTTGTTCTATTAGTTTCTAACCCCCACTTTGTTCCACAAGCTTTGGTGTGTACTAGATTAGAATTTTCTTTCTTGTTATTAAAATAAAGTGGATGCTTTTAAACCTTAGGACTCCATTAGTTTTGTTGTGTGATTATGTTAGACTTTAGGCTTTGGAACCCTTCCTAGCATGATATGTTATGACAAGTGATCCCCTAATTGGGTCTAGTGGATCCCCACATTGGTCATGTTCATGCTTAGTAAGTGTATCCCCAATCATAAGTGTAGGTATTCTCTATCTTCTCCAATCTAGGATTGATTTATAAATATGATGCATTTTTTATTGCATATAGTAGTAATGGTATAACATGATATAATCCAAACATATCTCAAAAATTACCATAAGATAATCACATCCCATTCCTGATGCACTCTTAAGAATCTCACTTAGGGATATTGATGTGTTAAAATGTTTCTATAATATAAATAATTAGTAAAGTGATAAAGCAAAATTATCAAGTGTATGCATATGTAAGGTATATGTGAGGAATTCTCCATATTACATAAGTTATATTTCACAAGTTATATAGAATATAGGTATATGTGATACATTTTAAGATTTTATATATGGATGATCCATAAATATTATGATATATTGGTATTGATTACATGACTCAGATTACACATGTAAAATTGGGGTCATATGCCACATATTTTACATATTTATTTACTCTAGATTACAAAGACTTACTCAACTATATTGATATAATCATACTAAATCATAAAATCCATCTACAATAGATAATCTAGGTAACTTAATCATACTCTTATTATTATAAAATAATATATGAATATTCACTTAGATTTAATTTTGAGCTTGGTACATCATTCCACCTCCATAGGTAGTGCACCAAATATTTTTCAATTATCTATCTAAGAATATAAAAATACTAGAAGCACCTTCTCCATTTGGATAAGTTCACTTGGACCCATGACACCTCCACTCTAGTGACATGATCATAATCCATGAGTGTTAAGTAATGCATATACCTAAGGCTATTCATTCTTTGATAATTGTATTTTTTTTAATTTATGATTATGATTCCTTCTATCTCAACAATAATATATCTACTTGTGCACATATTTACTCACAAGTACATATGTATTTTATGAAACACTTAAGGGAATTAAAAATAAAAGTTAAATATATCCAATGTAGGTTTTCTCTCTCTATATCCCTTTAAACAAATATTTTTAATTCTATTTAAATACTAGATTAAAGGGGGGTGTATGTAAACATCCAAATTTGGTATAAATTTTATTTTTATAATTGTTTTAGGTGACTTTACATATATAAACTCCTAAGAGAAAATAGGGAATTTATTATCAATTTTTTATTGGTCTTATGTCTCCTCTAATTTATTTGATTACGTAATCTTTTTTTTTAACTTGTTTGTATTTATTGAATTTTTCACAAGGATACTTGGTCTTATTTTAATGGTCTTTAATTTTAATTGTCTTTAGGATAGATCTAGATCATGACTAGATATGGATTACCAAAATTGTCCATAATTAGAAAATATGTCCCAACGTATTTCAAGTCTACTTTGGGTCAAATTGCCCTTTGGAGTGATTTATTTTTCATTTTTAGATCTTATTTGATTATATTTTACATGTTAATAGTTTCTTAATAAAATTTTTATAACTATATATACACAAATCCCTTAGAATAATTTCATGGACAAACTATCACTTATTAACAAAGAGAAACACTTGGAGCACCCAACCATCTAGATTATTAATATTAAAAATTGTGTGTGTGTGTGTGTGTGTGTGTGTGTGTGTGTGTGTGTGTGTGTGTGTGTGTGTGTGTGTGTGTGTGTGTGTGTGTGTGTGTGTGTGTGTGTGTTCACGTGCTTATGCAAAATGATTACTTAGGAAAAATTAAACATGGTATTACAATTGTTGGTTGAATATTTTGTCGATCATCGTACTGATAAAAAAAATAGGTCTGATAAGCCAAAGTAGGAAGATTGGTCATCCAAATGTGTAGGTTTACCACATCAAAAGGGGACTAATCTCTCCTCTCATCAAGGGGAGGTTCCCTATGGATATATATATATATATATATATATATATATATATATATAGAAAATAATACTCAAGGGTAGGACAAACCATCCATCTCTCTTTCTTTAGAGATGATGCATGTAAATCAAAGGAAAAACTCAAGGGAAATGACATAAAGCACTCCTCTTCTTTTAGAATTACTATTTAGCAAGCCACAAGAATACTCTTGGTAGTAAAAGAAAAATGTAACCAAGGACATAGTAACCAGCAAATTGAGATGTAACACAAAGTCTCCACCTGAATTGACCAAAAGTGAGATACGAAGGATAATGAGGGCACAAAGTCATCCCAAGGTCATTTACATAGAATGAAAAGAAAACACACTAAAGGCAATTATGGGGGCACAAAGTCTCTCCAAATTTGAATTTAGGACACCTTCCTAACTACTTTCACTAATTATGCTTGTTGAATTAAAGGAATAGAAAATATATTAAGGAAAAAGACATAAGAACATTTTCCTCAACAACAAAGATATCACAACACAAAGTCTGAAAAGTCCCTTGCTTTCTTATTCCAATAACAAAATATGATCAACAATCTGAGCTCAAAGTGTCAGTAATGCCTTTCAATTTGGGTAGAGTTTCATTTTTGATTGTCAGAGAGAGATTCTTTTACAATAAAAGAGAGTCCCTTATATAACCACTTCAAGAAGGAATTAGGAACAGTAACACATCATGTTGCATTGAAATTTGTTAAGAAGATAGTCTGGAATTTAGGGGCATCTACCTATTTGCTTTTCTTAATGCAAAGAAACAAGTCACGCTATTAAAAGTTTGCATCTTTCAATGTTCACCTGGTGATCTGATCCTTCTTCATCGTTACTCCTTTTTTGGTTAACTGAATTGGGTCTTGGATTCAATTTGATGCTTTGTTCTTTAATCGCTTCCTATTGATCTTGGCCTTAAAGCCTATGAATGCATTTGGGTCTGTAGATTACAAGGATCAATGGCTATTTTATGAGCTTTGAAATTGACGTTCATGCACCTATCACTACATTTTCAATGGCTAGTTTACTGTTCTTAAATTTGACATCTTTAGGTGCATCACCACATGGTCCTTCAGATTTACTATTTTGCATCCTCTCAAAGGGAAGGTGACCCTTCAACTTTGGGGAAATGTCCTTCAATTCAGTAGCTAAGAGTCCCCTGTAAGGGCACTTGCCCTTCGGGGTCCTTCGGCGGCCTTTTCTTTGGAGTCCTTCAAAACATTTCTCACAGAGAATTCCTATGGACAAAAGTCCTCAGACATTTCCTGGCAGACAAAAAGTCCATAGAAATTTTTTCACAAACAAAAAGTCCATGGAAATTTTCCCATAGACAAAAAGTCTATGGAAATTTTCTGATTACTTTTTCTTTGGAAATTCCTTCAGGTTTTCTTCTCGCAACCTTTTCAAATTCTTTCAGACTTTTTATCTGAAAGTATTCCTTTAGACAAAAGTCTGAAAGAATTATCCCTTTGTCTACCTTGAACAAATTTTTTAAAGAATTTACCCTAACTATTTCCTTGAAAATGACCCTTCTAAAGGGTGTTTTTATTGACCTAATGCCCTTTGTAAGGGCAATTGTCCTTTGGGAGGCTCTTTTGAAATTTTGCTTTGAACTGATCCTTTGAACCAACTATTGAACCTAGATTTGAACCACACTTTGAACCAAAATGGTTCAAGCTGATGAACCAAGCTTTGAACCAAGCGGATGAACCATTTGATGAACCGACTGAGTGAACCATTTGATTGAACCAACTATTGAACCAAGCTTTGGTTCAATGGTTCAATGGCTCAGTCCCTCTAATTTGGCTAAGTCCTTTTGATCCTCATTGAATCAAACACATTGAACCTATTGAACCTTGAACTTGTTGAACCTTTAAACCAAAGTGGTTTAATGGTTCAATGGTTCAATGGTTTAAGCCTTTTTCTCTTTGATAAGTGTTTTGAAGCCATTAAACCTTAAAGTGGTTGAAATTTGAACCTTGATGAAGCACTTAACTCTTTTTGATGATGTTGAACCTTTGAAATTGTTGAACCCATTGAACCAAAATGGTTCAATGGTTCAATGGTTAGATCCTTGCTTAGATGCTTGTCGATGGACATTTTTTATTGAACCAATGCACTGAACCAATCCCAAAAATGACTAAGTGTTGGAAACTGATTCTTTTGATTGAACTCACCTACAGAAGCCTTTGAACCTATAGAAATGAACCTACCTATAGATTCCATAGAAACCAAGTTCATAGAAATCAACCTGTAAAGCCCATTGAACTTAGCCTATAGAGTCCATAGATTTTGTTTTCCTGTAGAGTTCATAGATTTCTCTTCTTGTAGAGTCTATAGATTCAAGCTTTTAGAGTCTGTAGATTCTTAAGAATCTTGAAAAATGAGGAATTTGAATGCCCAAGACAAATTTCAGAAAGGGAAGAGACAATTTTGGTCTATAGGACCAAAATAGTTCAAATGTTGTCCCAAAAATGAGTGATATTTTTGGGGGACAATAGCTTGCTCCAGTTGGGGAACTTATATCAATTGCAAAAAGAATTGAAGGGAGTAGAATCTAAAATCTCCAGTGTCTTCATGTGTACCATTGGGCTATGGAGTCATGCTACCCAGAAATGGAAAGCATCAAAAATGAAAACAAACAAAATAAAATAGAAGTAAAAATTATACAAATATACATATGTACAGATGAAATGATCTGATACTTCAAGAATTGAAGTATTTCAAATGTTGCTTCTTGAGAGATAGTGAAAATAGTGCACCATCTTGGTAAACTAGTAGGAAACCATTTTTCCTCCAGAAATGGTGATGGGCAAATGGAGCTCTCCACCAAGAAACCAATTTTCTGCATCATCCTCTTGGCTTTTTCTTCTTCTTATCCCATGGTAGGATGTGGTCTTCAATTTGAAAGCCATAACCCCTTGCTTACTTGGCATTCTTCTGGTTCAGTCCAGCACATGCTTAGATTGTCCACATTAAACTCCTAAAAAATTATCAGTTTAGCATCTCCTTTGATATGGATGAGTTTGATCTCTTCATCTTGAACAATCTTCAATCTGAGAAATAGAGATTCACATCCAGCTATGTTGTTGACTTGAAAATTGCATGAAGGAATAATATCTCCTTGAGGATATATCAACATAGTCCCAACTCCATCTTTGGTGGAAGAATTACTACCATCAGATTCCAAGATCCAAGCATCATCAGAAGCTGATCTCCTATCAAATTTCTCTTCCTCAGAGATGGAAGATCCTTCCTTATTTGTACTTCACCCTACCAATTCTCCTGAAGTCTTGTTTGGATCAATTCCTAGATTGTCAACTATAAGAATTTCATTTGTAGAAACATGAACATTCTCTATGGTTAAGAAATAATTACCCCTACCTGAAGACTCAAATGGAATTTGTGTTGTAGGGGCTGATGTTTGGGTGACCACATATTTTACCTCCTTTTTAGGGAGCAATCTCTTCATTACGCATTAGAAAGGGATCCTTGCTTCAGATAGGTCCATGCTTAGTTCTCCTCCCACATCCTTACAAAAATTTCATCCAAGCAAAATGCCATAAGATGCTGGGATGTCAGCCACCAAGCTAGTCATCTTGATTCTTTTGTCTGAAAAGGCTACAAATGCAAATTAGGCATCTTTGATTTGCCCTAATAGTGGTACTTGCTTGTTCTCCATGGAGAAACATCTCCCAAATGTATTGGTTAGTGTGAGACCTAGAGACTCAGCTACTTTAGCAGGTATGACATTATTAGATGCCCTAGAATCAATGATGCAATTGGTGAGTTGATAACCATTTATCAATAAGGAAACATATAAAGGTTCTATTTTCCTAGGGGCAGCTAGAGGAGTAATGAAAAGATTATTTAGAATGGGAATGTTCTTGGGGGAATCGAGAATTATTTTCTTAACCTCTTGTCTTGCAGGGATGGTTTGGTTCTTGACACATTGGACCAATTTATCCAATTGATCAGGATTGGACTGCAAATATTGAAATTTATACATTTGTATTTTGGTCTTCTTGACATGATCAATTATGTCAAATGGCGTAATTAGACTAGGAATAGAGGAAAGCATTTCAACCTTTTGGGTTTTAGGAGGGATGGGAGGAGGGCTAGTTTGTGAAATTGAAGTAGAAGGTGAAGGTGAAATTGATGTACTTACATTTTGGGTAATCACTAGATCCTTTGACTGGAAAGGCAGAGTAGTTCTATGCTTAACAATTGTAATTATTGGTTGAGGTTGCTCCTATGTCTTCTTTTTATTAGCTTGCTAGAATAATTGGTTCTTGAACCTGGTAAACACTGCATATGATCCATCAATAGCTTCTCCTTTGCTTTTGGGTTCATCCTAGTAATTCAGGAAACCAATGTGAGAGTCACTAGCTAATTCTTCTTGATCCTACATGAAGAGATCAACATCATTTTCTTGCTCAAAATCAATTTGGAAAGAGAAAGCATGTTCTATTTCCAAATATCTAACTGATGAGTTGGTTGAAGAAGCTTCAAGGGAAAGTTTACCTTCTAGGGGAGGAAGACGATTTTGTTGCCCTTGATTTCTAGCAACATTGGCCTAATATGACTGATTTGGGAATGTCCTTGTTGGAATATCTTTGTATAAAGGATTAGAAGACATTCCTTGTGCCATTTGTCTTTTGAAGGCTTGCAGTTCATTTGTTAGCTTTTGCACCATTGGATCAGTGGTGCCTGTAGATTAATATTTAGAAGATGATGAGGATCTATTTTTATTTGGATCTCTTCTTATCTTCCCTACCAAGATGAGATCATCTTCTCCCTCAGTGGCCAAAAGTTGAGTTGCAGCAAGATCTATTTGACCATCACATCTCAAAAGAAAACTTACTTTAGGTAACTAAGAATTAATGAAGAAGCATTTGAGATTCTTAGCTGTAGGTCGAGCAATTACAGGAATTCTATTCCTCAATTTGTCAAATTTGGATATGAAGTCTCTCATTGGTTCACGAGGCTCTTTCTTCATCTATGTAAGTTGAGCCAGAAGTGCATGTGCATCTTCTGTAGGTTTGAATTTGGCTTCAAACTTAGCTTTGAGGGTATCCCAGTTAGTCATTGATCTAGCTTGCAGATGGTACAACCAATCTATAGTAGCACCTTGTAGTGTCTCCACAAAAAGCCTAATTGCCATGTCTTCAAATTCCACCCCTATAACACCACAGGCTATGCTGAAGGCTACAATGTGTTCATCAGGGTGAACTATCCCATCACCAAAGAATTTAGGGAAATTCTTTCTTGAACTAAGTGGGAGTTCATGTAGAGGTGGAGTCAAGTTGAGTGGGACAAAAGAGTTACCCCAAGGGCCTCGAATTGCCATGATTTAATTAATAAAAATAGAGATAACCAATCTGGATGGAGTGGATAGATTACAAAACAAAAATGGAAAAGGACTGGCTCAGCTTCAGCTTGAGGCTTGAGGCTTCAAACTATGCACTCTTTCCTAGTAGCTCTAGTTTTGTAGACTAGATAAAATAATGGAGTTGGAGGAAGATGGTAAGGCTATAATGAATAATGGGTAAGACATGAAATAGAGTCGCCAAAGTCTATAATGGATAAGGGTTATAATGATAATGGGTAAGACATAGGTGATGTTTCAATCTAAAAATTGAGGTTCCAAATTAAACAAAATTATGTATATCCCTAGTAGAGTCACCAAAAACTATTGGTTGAATATTTTTTGATCAACATACTAATGAACAAAATAGGTCTGATCAGCCAAAGTAGGAAGATTGGTCATCTAAATGTGTAGGTTTACCACATCAAAAGGGGACTAATCTCTCCTCTCATCAAGGGTAGGTTTCCTATGGATATGCTATATATATATATATATATATATATATATATATATATATATATATATATACATACATACATATATATAGAAAATAATACTCAAGGGTAGGACAAACCATCCATCTCTCTCTCTTCAGAGATGATGCATGAAAATCAAAGGAAAAACTCAAGGGAAATGATAGAAAGCACTCACCTTATTTTAGAAGTACTATTCAACAAGCCACAAGAATACTCCTGGTAGTAAAAGCAAAATGTAACCAAGGGCATAGTAACCAACAAATTGAGATGTAGCACAAAGTCTTCACCTGAATTGCCCAAAAGTGAGATACAAAGGAAAATGAGGGCACAAAGTCGTCCCAAGGTCATTTACATAGAAATGAAAAGAAAACACACTAAAGGCAATTATGGGGGCACAAAGTCTCTCCACAGTTGACTTCAGGACACCTTCCTCACTAGTTTCACTATTTCTATTTGTTGAATTAAACGAACAGAAAATATATTAAGGAAAAAGACATAAGAACATTTTCCTCAACAATAAAGATATCATAGCACAAAGTCTAAAAATTCACTTGCTTTCTTATTCCAATAAAAAAATATGATCAACAATCTGAGCTCAAAGTCTCAATAATGCCTTTCAATTTGGGCAGAGTTTCATTTTTGATTGTCAGAGAGAGATCCTTTTACAATAAAAGAGAGTCCCTTATATAGCCACTTCAAGAAGGACTCAAGAATAGTAACACATCATGTTGTATTGAGATTTGTTAAGAAGATAGGCTAGAATTTAGGGGCATCTACCCATTTTCTTTTCTCAATGTAGAGAAACAAGTCACGCTATTGAAAGTTTGCATCTTTCAATGTCCACCTAGCAATCTAATCCTTCTTCATCATTCCTCCTTTTTTGGTTAATTGAATCAGGTCTTGGATTCAATTTGATGCTCTATTTTTAGTCACTTCCTATTGATCTTGGCCTTAAATCCTATGAATGTATTTGGGTCTATATATTACAAGGACCAACAACTATTTTATGAGCTTTGAAATTGACATTCACACACCCGTCACTACGTTTTCAACGGCTAGTTCACTGTTCTTGAATTTGACGTCTTCGAGCACATCACCCCTTGGTCCTTCTTCAGATTTCCTATTTTGCATCCTCCTAAAGGGAAGGTGACCCTTCAAATTTGGGGAAGTGTCCTTTAATTTGGTAGCTGAGAGTCCCCTGCAAGGGCACCTGCCCTTTGGGGTCCTTCGATAGCCTTTTCTTTGGAGTCATTTGGAAAATTTTAGGCAGATAAAAAGTCTGCATAAATTTTCTCGTAGAAAAAAAGTCTATGAAATTTTTTTGATTGCTTTGTCTTTGGAAATTCCTTCAGGATTTCTTCTTGCAACCTTTCCGAATTCTTTCAAGTTTTTTGTCTGAAGGAATTCCATCAAACAAAAGTCCAAAAGAATTATGCCTTTGTCTACCTTAAACAAAATTGTGAAATAATTTACCTTAACTGTTTCCTTGAAAATAACCCTTTTGAAGGGTGTTTTTGTCGACCAAGGGCACTTGTCCTTTGGGAGGCTGTTTTGAACTTTTGCTTTGAACCGCTCCTTTGAACCAACTATTGGACCTAGCTTTGAACCACACTTTGAACCAAAATGGTTTAAGCTGATGAACCAAGATTTGAACCAAGTAAATGAACCATTTGATGAACCAACTGAGTGAACCATTTGATTGAACCAAAGCATTAAACAAAATGTTGAACCAAGCTTTGATTCAACGGTTCAATGGTTCATTCCCTCTAATTTGGCTAAGTCCTTTTGATCCTCATTGAACCAAACAAGTTGAACTTGTTGAACCTTGAACCCATTGAACCAAAGTGGTTCAAAGGTTCAACGGTTCAATGGTTCAAGCCTTTTTTTCTTTGATAAGTGTTTTGAAGCTGTTGAACCTTGAAGTGGTTGAACTTTGAACCTTGATGAAGCACTTAACTCTTGCTGATGACATTGAACCTTTGAACTTGTTGAACCAGTTGAACCAAAATAGTTCAAGGTTCAACAGTTCAATGGTTCAATGGTTGGATCCTTGCTTAGATGCTTGTCGATGGACATTTTTGATTGAACCAAGGCACTGAACTAATCCCAAAAATGACTATGTGTTCGAAACTAATTCTTTTGATTAAACCTATCTGTAGAAGCCTTTGAACCTGTAGAAATGAACTTGCCTGCAGAGTCTGTAGAAACCAAGTCTGTAGAAATCAACCCGTAAAGCCCATTGAACTTGGCCTGTAGAGTTCATAGATTTTCTTTTCTTGTAGAGTCTGTAGATTTATCTTCCTACAGAGTCCATAGATTCAAGCTTGCATAGTCCGTAGATTCCTGAGAAGCTTCAAAAATGAGGAATTTGAATGCCCAGGACAAATTTCAGAAAGGGAAGAGACAATTTTGGTTTGTAAGACCAAAATATTTCAAATGTTGTCCAAAAATGAGTGATATTTTTGGGGGACAACAACAATCACATGATTGGTAGACATAAAAATTATCAATAAAACTACATGTAGTTGAAGTGCTCTTAATAATACTAGAACTATAACCAATGATCAACTAGTCACTAAGGATTAGTTGAGTTTAGTCTAACCTAACACACTAGCCCTTTTTTCCAGGTCACATTGGTCTCAATAACACATCTATTATTTTGAATAAATGATAATTAAAATATAACTATTTACATAGGATCAAAGGTAATTGAATATATATGAGTCACTTGTAGGCATAGATGAAGTGATATAAATTATCACAGACTTGCACATATCTCCTAGATAGTTTTAGTACTTAGTAGATGGTTTCATCCTATCATATTCATCTAAAAATAATTGGACTTATCATATTAAAATAACATAGATTTTCCCCTAATTTGAGCCAACATTGAATCCCTTTAGATAATATCTAATGGCTAGAAATGAATGTAACATAAAACATAATCCTAAACATGCTAAGTACTAAATTAATTTTTTGTATAAAGAATAAATTAAAACATTACGATAGTTAGACAAAAATTTGTATGGGGAGTGTTATATCTTTTGAAATATTAGTATTCCATATTATTTTCTTGTTTTGATAACCTAAATATAAAAATAGATTAAAAATTTAGTAATAACATCTTGTTTATCCTTAATATATTAACAATGGATGCAAAATAAGTTGGTTTTGCATTGTTTCGTATATTGGATCACTCATATTTGTATGTGGATTTTTATATATTATTCACTCTAATTATTAAATATTTTTGTATTGTTTATGTAATATAAATAAAAAATTAGATAAAATGATTAGCAAGCAAATCTTATTTTTCAAAGGAAATTATGTCTTCACTATCATTTAATGTATTAAAAATGGATGAAAAATAAGTTTGTTCTATGTTGTTTGGTAAGTTTGCATCATTCATATTTGTATGTGGAGTGTTTTATAATGTGAAAACTAATTGTTTTATAGTTTTTTATTATTAATATAACCTAAATCAAGAATTATATAAAATTATTTGTAAGAAAATATTTATTTTCAAAAGAAATTATGTTTTCATTATCATTTGATGTATTAGCAATAAATGTGAAATAATCAGTTCTAAACTTAGTAGTATGTTTGCATCACACATGGTTATGTAAATTATGTCCTTATACATAGTTAATATTTTGAGAAAATATAATGTAGATAATTTGTCTAGATTATTCTTAATTTGGCTAATGACATCAAAATATCTAGTTGCACTAGTTAGAACTTTAGGTGGTGGAGGAATATTAGGTGAAATATTTCTATTACCTATGTTGTGGCCTATAATATTATGTATCATACCTCTTTGTTTTGTGACAAAATTGAAATATGTATCTAATATAATCCCATGGAAAATAATATGGCATGGATATTGGTTATATCTACCATAACTACTTGAGGGAGGAGGAATGAAAGAGTCATACATGCCATTTCCATATGAACAATAATGGGAAGCATTTCAGGCTACACAATCATTATATATATATATATATATATATATATATATATATATATATATATATATATATCTGTGTGTGTGTGTGTGTGTGTGTGTGTTTTACAAAAGGAAGATAATATCTTATCATGTGTAGTATCAACCTTAGTTTTATTGTGACTAAATTCAACAATTTCCTAAAATTAGATATAATTAGATCATACAATATATGAAAGATACATGAAACTATTATAATCATACCTTGCTTTATGAAATACAAAAAAATTGCATCAATATTATTCATGTGGATTTTTATTGTATAAAAATGGGGAAATCATAAATCAAATATAAAAATCCAACAGTTATAGAGGATAAATATTAAACCCTAATAAAAATGAAAACCTTAATATAGGAGAAAACCTAGAGCTTT
The DNA here is from genome assembly GCA_037957365.1 of Torreya grandis. NCBI lineage: Eukaryota > Viridiplantae > Streptophyta > Pinopsida > Cupressales > Taxaceae > Torreya > Torreya grandis. Next base: position 1,066,477 of record JARHVA010004670.1, read on the forward strand.
TGTACTCAAATCAATGATTAGAGTTCACCAATAAAAAATCTTCTTTTGGATTTAGGATTCTAAAAAAATGTAAAAATATGCACTCTGAGATCATACAAAATATGGGGATAAATACACTAATATTAATTAAAATGGATAAATAGATATTAAACTATTTTGACTTAAATTTGATATAGAAATAAGGTATAAGTGTATGTAGATATTTTTGTTATGTTGATTATAAAATGTGTCTTTATATAAAAATATGCTTTGTACCTATGGTGTTAATGTCCCATACCTAAAACTATTGATATGGTTTGACCCCTACACTATCTATAAAAATTAAATGTTTCTCAAAGGTTTCCTTATGAAATGTGTTAGTTTATAACCCTTAATAACCATGTGTATGCATTTATAAATTATTCCTATGTGTGCACTTACCTTTGATCATGTGCACTTATCTTTTTTTTCATTCTCCTTCCATCCAAACCCTAATTATGCTTTAAAACATAAGATTTCCATTGAAAAGGGTTTAATATTTTGGTTTGGATGATCCAACCACACACAATTGAATGTCTAAGTGTTTCATATATTATATTAATTTTAATATGGATAAAAAACATGTAATTATCCTACTTATGTGTGTGTGAAACATCATGAACAATCTAAAATTAAATTAAATGTTCTAATCTTCAAAAATTGGCACCATGTAATTTTTAATTTCATGTATTCATAAATTTCTCTAGGGTTTCTCCTTTTACAATTTTTTGGATGATTATGTACTTTTTATAATTTTTGAATAGAGTGATATATGTTTTCTCAAGATTTCAAATACTTTCCAAAATGAGGACCAAGTAATTTCCAAGTGAGCATAACCTGAGGAATGATTTTTATTTATAACTGACTCTTCATTATTTCAAACTATGAAAACCCATGATATATGTCTATATTGACCTAAAAATATCTTCCCTAATTTATAAATATCAATTGAATGCACCTAGAAATTTTTGACATAGGTAGACTCTTGTGGAAATGATACTTGTCG